>CAJNDT010000416.1:0-60000 GCA_905221615.1 Symbiodinium sp. CCMP2592
CACCAGTCCAAACATCACATGATGATTGGGTGGGTCGGGAACTCCTTGGAGGACTCGTCCATCGGGCTGTTTGCAGATGCGGACTATGCAGGTTGTGGCGAAAGTTTGAAATCTACCTCCGGTGCTCATTTGCACATTCAAGGTTCTCATACAAGATTTCCCTTGGCGGGACTTAGCAAAAGGCAGGGGTGCTTGAGCCATTCCACACCTGAGGCCGAGATTGTCGCGGCCGACTTTGCCATTCCACGTCCTTGGATTGCCCTGCTATCACTTTGTGGCGCAGCTTGGGGGCAAGACCCAACTTCGTCCTTCTACGACGACACCAGACCTGATCGGGGTGAATTCGCCTCTGGCAAGAATCGACTATGCCTTTCCACTTGGTCACGACCCAGGCAGTCTGCATTGGATGGATGCAATTCTATTCTTCAGGAGGGTACATTTTTTTCTACTTGCCATACTAGGTCACTGCCAAGATGTCCAGGACGATACACACCAAGTCCGTTCCAGGATTCTGTATCCCTGGCACATGCGGTCATCTCATCAACACCTTTCGCCGGATCTTCATTGGCTCCCAAGAGATTATGGATCTGCTGCACCTACTCATTTCCCAAATACGGATGGAGGGTCACTCACTACTCGTTCAAGAGCGAGGTGCCTTGTTTTCCTTACACGCAGACGCCGATCCTCCCTCAGGTGTTGTATCGCGCCGGATTGTCGAGTACGGAAGGCTTGCAAGAGCATGACAGTGTGGACCCCATCTTGGTTGTCAAGTTCCCGCGCATGTTGCGGGGGCCGCCTTCTGCGTTGCCGCCTGGTCGTTACCTTCGGTCGAATTGGATTCTTCGTGAAGGGCAGTGGCACCAGATGGAGGATCGTGCTGCTATCCTTGACACACCGGGCAAGTTCGACCGCTACGTGGAACGTGCTGTGTTTCAGTACCATCCCGTGCGTGGGCATTTGCGCCCCGCTGCCATTGCGGACGCCCTTGCGCCTCCGTTTTTGCCCCTTTCCTGAACCCCTCTAGTCCAGTCCTTAGTGCGCGCCCTGCCCTTCCAATGGCGAGCGGGTGGTTGTCACACGTGGCTCTTGCCCTCCATGGGGGGTACCATGCTTTACATTTACAACCAGGATTCTTTGTTTTCAGGCCAATCACAAGTCAATCCTCTCAATTTGGTTATGACCAACATGGTCCGTCGGTGTACGAAAGATGTCTTGCATGATGCGGTGGAACAGAAAAAAAGATGATATGCACAGATATGATGGAGCATGTGCCTCACTCGGTCAAATTTCGCCGAAACAAGCCCAAGAGGGTCCGGTGATCCAATTCCTCGACACCGAGGAAAGGTTGGTCCATGCTACAAGACATCCTTACAGCCGTGGAAAAGTACCGTATCACTATCACGATCTCCCAAAGGCACTGACGGTATGGACCTTGATAGATTCGATTGAGGAGAACTGGTGGAACGAGTATGCTCCAGGCAAGGGTTGCATCGCCCAGCATGCTCCCGATTCTCACTACGACCCCGGGCTGCAAGTAAATGTTCTGAGTATGGGGCGAGAAGTTGACGACGCCATGTGCGCCTACATCTTTGATGTGGTACAAGCAAGGAAAGACAACCCTAACTCCGTAATATTCATTGGTGCAGGGGTGTTGGGCAAGAATTCGTGGCTGAGTCGGAAAATCGCTGACAACCCCGAAAAGGGCAAATTGCGGACAGACTACCCATGGGGGGAGGTCGTCCAAAGAATTGCGCGCAGAGCGGCGTCATGGGGGTCCCAAATCATCATCGAAGTGCCTCCTCGAGTACCAGTCCAGGAAACCAAGCAGTATAGGGGACTTCAGGAAGATGCCATGTGGAAGAGCATCAAGATCCAAGGATGCACTCACGGGCAACGTTATATCTTTCGAGATCCTGTGTCTCCTGGAACCGCCGTTGAGCTCGGCTACTGCAAGGACGAATGGGAGTACATTGCCGCAAACGTCGCGCTGCATCCTAAGTCGTCTGATGTGTGCTCGTCCAAACATTTGCACATGACTGATTCGGACGCTAAGGATCGATCTGATAAATGCGAGTTGACTAGCCAACTCTCCAGAAGATTGCTTAAAGCCTTGAAATTTCAGGCAACTGGCGATGGGAGATTGGTAGCCATGCCGTCGAAGGCTGGTGGACGGAAGCCAGACCGCATGATTGTTGACCTTTGTGGCTTGGGTAACGGCTACGCCGTACCTAAGTCCACTAAAGGTTGCTCTCGCATAACTTGCAAGGAGCTAATCAGCTCCAAGGCCGATGAGGATAGCCTTATCGGTACAATGAAGGATGCGTGCCGGAACGACCTGCGCACACCTGTGCTATTTGTGGCATCGCTTTTGCGATCAGGTGCTGGTCCTGGAAGTAGTGAAGGGGCTTGCGTGGGGGGTGGAAACCGTTCTGGTGGGAAGTACAAGGTTTTCAGAAGTGTCTTGAAATCTCTCAAACGCCTGCTGAAGAAGTGTGCGGAATTTTCCGACGTCTATTTTTCGCTTGACATGCCTTCTTCATGTTCATGTTGGTCTTGGCCAGAGTTGCATGCTCTTGTTTCAAGTGGCAAGGTGACGAAGGTTAAGGTTGATGATCATATTGGTGCTGATGGCGATGGTGGTGGACGCAGGATCATGTTCTCTAACATGCCTGAAGCGGACCGTTTGGTGATGAGACTGAATGATTGCTTGGACCATGATTCGAAGAACAGTTTGTCGCAGCGCATTGATGTTTCATGGCGGTCAATTGCGAGGAATGTTCGCAGCCTTGTTCGAGCTCATGTCAGTGTCAGTCATGTTGTACATGAATCTGAGGACATTGCATGGCAGCAACGTCAGTGTGTAGACGCTGATGAAGGGGCTTCTAGACAGCCCCAACTAAGGAACAACTAAGGTCTGACCAGACGGATCGGGGAAGGGTGCCTCTTACGGAGAACCCGGAACCGTGAAGTCGAGTAGGGTGTAGGGACTTCCATCCTACGGAGGAAGGACCGAAACCCGAGCCATGGCTGAAAGCTACAATGCCTACGAGCTGGCCTTCGATGGAGTGGACCACGAGGAAGTTTTCCCGTCTGGTGGGATGATGCGAACGTTTCTGAAGTTTCACAAGTTCCTGGAGATGTATTCTGGGGATGCGTCGCAGAGCGTCTCGCTCCCGCCGAAGATTACGAAAGACAAAGTGGTCGACAATGATCTCATTCGCACATGGGCAGCTTTCAAAGCACCTCCGTTGGTCTTGCTGTTCACGTGTGCAAATCTGTCGTCAGGAGGGGATCTCTCCATTCGAGTCCGAGAAATCCTCAAAGCCTGCTTGCTTGCTGCTCCTGAGGAGTACATGGACAAACCCTATGGGGAGATACTCGCCATGGTCACTAAGTTTGGCGGAGGTCTCAAACACATTGTTGCTGACCACGAGGGAAAGTACAATGCCATCACCAGGTTCATGGTGGATGAGGAAGTGATCCGCGATGATGCAAAGTTGGCTGTGGTTGAACTGGAACAAGAGCGAAAGCAAGTTCGGTTCGACTTGAACACTGCTACAAGGAACATCGTCACTGCGGATGGCTACTACAACCTCGCTGTTCTCATCAACTCCGTGGAGACGCCCTACCAGACTGTGACAGACACGAGAATACAACAATGGTATACGGTGAATCAGGACTACTACCACAAGTTGCCAATGTCGGGTAGAGCACCTGACCAATCAGACCTGTTGGCGGAGCCTACGTTATGTAGGGTGTGCAAGCTGAGGTACATGTTCGCGAAACACACTGGATATGGACTACGGACCTACAACCAGGAATGTGCTGCGAACAACGATGGCGCCACGCCACTCAACGTTCACCAGCTGGCCATGATGATGCGCACAATGCCTCAAGGCATGGGACACCCGCTCGCCTTTGCGATGAACTCGCTCCAGGCGTTCAGTGTCTGTCTTCACGTGCTTCATTCCTACGTATCATGGGTTGATCCAGACACTGGACACCCGCATTACAGATGGTCAAATGATGTGCTTCCTGATTCCGACTACACCACGTACGCTTTCCTCAAGCACCACGTGGATGCTGTATGTGCAGATCAAGACAGGAACGGTTTCCAATTGCCGGATGCGTTCCGTAGCTACACCTGGAATCAATGCGGAGTTGAATCTGGATATGTGGTCGACTGCTCTACCAAACGCGCCACGTTGAGCATATGGGAAGCAGAATTCCAACTGATGGAGGCACCAAGACCGCTTCTACAAGATGATGGCCTATTTCCGCCCAATCTTCAACGGCATCCTAGCTGGGTGTATTCTACGGGGAGGGTGGCGATGCCTACGGCAAGCAACCTCGAACCGGAAGGAATCGTGCACCCTGAGCATGGAAGATCGCCGGGACAACCACAAGGATCCGCTACCGAGCCTCGAGCCACTCCTAGCCACGGACCAAAGAGGGCAAGGACCGACGAGGCAACGGCATCGGCATCATCATCTTCTGCGGCACCACCTCCACAACCACCGACTTCGCAACCGGAAGAGGAACCATCGCAACCGACATGGGAGGAAGCTCCAATCCCCGCTGGCGCTCAGGAAAGTTGGTACCATTACGTCAACATTGATGAAAAGGGCTGTCGCTCAAGCTTGCTGGCGACGACCCGTGATCAAGACGAGTACCCACCTACCATCGATGAGACGCCAAAGTTCGTGGCCAACCACGACGTGGGGACCACACCGATTCAGCATTACGTCAGAAGACTGGTGACCTACTTGGCAAGGATTCGTTCCGTCTCTCAAAGTGACGACAAGGGTCTCAACCTGAAGGTCTACGTGAAGCTGAGCACGAAAATGTGGTTACGGATGTATTCGCGGCTATACCATGCATTGGCATTGGTGTCGTGCGTACATCTTCCTTCTCCTCCAATGCTTACCTCGGCTGTGTTGATCGAGGCAGACGGCGATCTTGTCGACAACGATGAAATTCCGGCAGAAGCAAGGATCAACACCATGAACACGCTGAACGGATTTCGCAATAGTTTGGGTATGGGTGGCAAGCCCGATGCCGCGACTATGCGCTCTCAATGCACAATCCTCGTCCAAGACTTTGACATGGTCGCAAGGACCAGAGGGTCATCGCATACAGTGAGGGAGAATCTCGTCATGCATGGATGGAGTGAGATCTACACTGTGAGCCCGTCGATCACCGCAGGTGCCAACTACAACTTCCAAGTTACGAAAGGATCGTTGGAATCTGTGAATGAGACATTGGATGGCTTGACTGAAGAGCAGCTTGCAACCGTCACACTGCACTACCATCTGTCTCTCCAAGCGATCCTCATCGAGAACATTTCATTTCCGATGAGTGAGGTCGGAGACGGAGCAGCGATTCGTGCTGATTTGCAGCGGCAGCTCAAAGCCACGTACGTTGACCCCATCATTGCGGCAGGGAAGCGTACCACGCGCCCTCCAATTGTCCACATCAACCACGACTTACGGTTCGTAGGAGCAGCCAGCAATTACCTTCGACAGAAAGCTTCTATGTTCAACGGTTTCCACGCGCTGGGAATGTACATTGAACTGGAGTTGCGGGCCCGAGCATGTGTGGTGATTCATGGATGTTCGTTTTGGTCAAGAATGTACAGTCAGGCGAAACATGCGTCGTCTGGCGTGCACACTTTGTCAGTTGAGAAGGTACCACCACCAGACAATCGGGTCAGGTTCAAATTGGGCCTAGCTATCTATGAGAAGCAGTTGTTTTGCGAGAAGATGGTATCCACGTGCTTCGTTGAGGCATCAAAAGTTCGCTCATGGGACGAGACAGTCAGAACCGACTTAGTTGCTCACCCGTCGCTTGTCGAGATTTGGGAGGACAAGAGTGAAGTCAAGACGACCACCAAGATCTCGCAGACATGGTTTACGGGGGAACAGCAGCAACAGCTCAGGTCGGGTGCCCAGGGTGACACGGTCGCTGAGTCGTCCACAGTCACCTGGCAGGATTTTGACATCGCCATGACCGTTCCCGAGGCCTACTACGACAACCGGCACTACTGGTTCAGGATCGACACCTATGCGACCCCGAACACTGGTTATGTCAAAGGGAGAACGTTTTATTGCCAAGGATGTGAAGGAATGAAGTTGGCTGAGTGCTACGCACAAGCCTTCTTCAAACCTACCGGAAACGGGTATCCTGGGCACTGCATTGGGTGCGCGCATACTTCAGCTTTGAAGATGCAGCATCAAATCAGCTCCTTCAATGACTTGATCGCGTCCCAGAAGTACACCTTGGCTTGCGCAAAGCACCTTTATGACATGAGGCTTCAATTCGTGGATCCTCGTGTGGACATCAAGGAGTTCCTCAAAGTCTGTGCAGAAATGGTCTATGAAGACATCGGCAAGACGGTTTCGCACTATGGTGGTCTCCGAATCACAGCCAGTCAGGCCATCGAGTACGCGGCATGGGGAAAAGCCAAACAGTTGGCGTGGGACAGAGGGTACGACTCCGAAGGCAAGACATGCTACATCTGCTACTACGACGCCGGGAACTGCGCTTATGCTGGTTTCATGAGGATGCTTTTGACTCCGGAAGAGCGCCAAGAATGCTATCGAGGGTCAGTCTTGCCCAAGGAAGAGCTCCTGGGTGATACATTGGAGCTGGCACTCGGGCTTCTTACGATTGCCATGAGACACCCAAGTCATTTTCCGAATTGGGGTGGCCTTGAGGGAGCAAATGCGTGCGCGAGAGGAATCGAAAGGTCCTTCTTCCGCTACGCGTCGGCCGAAGCCATCGAGCTGATCACGGTTGACTCCCCGCGCAAGAGGACACCGCCCAAGAAGAATGAAGCAGTCGCTGAGATCGTCAACAACATGTCCGCTGACCTCGTGATTGATTTCACAGTGATCGTCGATGGTGATATCTACCCTGTAGAGATTACGAGAACCGACGAGACCCAGGCCGCTGACAACGTCACGGACGATCCAGGGTTCTCAGTTGCTCCACCAATACCTGCGCAAGATGTGGATGTGGATGCGCAACCTGAAGAAGAGCAGGGTGCAGAAGGCCCTGATCCCAGACATGCAATTCGTGAAGGAGTTGTCACGCAGCTTCAGGACTATGTTGGCGTACTCGCTCAGGGCGAAATGTCAGTCGGAAGCGATCGCATCACATTTTGTGTTGCGTGTGGCAGTGACCTACACACTCTGTCAAATTGCACAGAGAATGCTGCAACCCGGGACCTGGTACTTCGAAGCGTCCAGATCATCAAGGAAAGTCTTCTTCGATATCCACGTCGAGTACCTTCACAAGAGGCTGAACCCATGGACGTTGACGCCACAGATCATGTGAGTGTTGCATCCTCGGACCGACGACCCAAGGCCAAGGCCCGACCGCGACGCGGAGGCGAAGCCGTTCGGGGTGATGTGGTCTTGATCCGCTATGAGAACAAACATAATCTCTGCACGGATGTGGAAAATCGTCGGGGCCTAAATGATGCTTGTGGCGTACCACTGCAGGATTCGGGACCAGAGAATAGCCAGAGAGTGGTGGACATCATTGAACAGCTTTCGGACCATCGCGACCGACGCCTACCCCAACGGGGAGACCGTCCTAGCTATGTGTACGACGAGAACACCAACAGCTACACCAATCCAGGCTATGAATCCATCGGCGGCGGAAGGCCAATCCGGTGCGGGATTCTCGACCTGATCCCAACCAAGGGTGCAAGCTTCATCAACAATCGGTGGGACATCGTGAATGAAGTTGTCCTTCGCAACATCACCCGTCAGCGCAGATTGAACGCGGATTGGGCGCTATCATGCATCCAGTCTGACTTGCGCCACAGAATCGCCAGGCGCCCAGTCTCGGAATGGCTTGACAACAGGTGCCAGGTGGCATTCAACAGTGTCATCAAATGTGATGAAGGAGGATGGGTGATGATCGAAGACTTGGTGAGGCATGAGCCACTATGGACCCATGAAAGCAGACGCATCACCGAAGGGGTCTCAAGGACCGATGACCAACAGAAGAAGAGAGTGTACAATGAAAGACTTCAGCTATTGTTCCAGGGGACCATGATTGCAGCCACGAAACGCAACAAGGCCAAGATTCGGTTGCAGTTCCTGGGTGTGAGAGTGAAGGACCCCGGCACGGAAGTTCTTGGGTCAGCAGGTTCGAACATGTTGGTATCAGTTCGGGACCAGATCGCAGAGATCCAGAGCAACGACCATTGCCGGCATGGCCAGAGGTACCTGAACCAATGCAACGGCTGGGTGAAGCCATGGGCAGTTCGGGCTACGAGTGGTCACTCTGCGCATTCAGATCCCCAGAACAACTTGCTTCAGTTGGACAAGAACAGGTTTGCAATATCTCCATCTATGCCCCTCTTGCAACGTCTTGGAGGTGCATTCCACGCTACGGCATGCCGCAACTTGGATTCCATTGTCACGCAAGGCATCATGCCTGGTTCGGAGGACCCCGACGGGGACTTTGACCATCGGCGCCAATTCCGAGGCAACCAAGGCGGCAGACTCCACAGCTATTGGGGGGTGTTTGCGCCGTTCGATCACCGGAATGCAACGACCAAGATGCGAGTACACGGACGAGACGCCAAGCACATGCCATTGGCGGTTCTTCATGTCCCATCGCAAGATCTTGCACGAGAAGATGGACGTATCACAGACAGCGGCATCATGATCGTTGGTCGAACGATACCTTTCCATTTCGTCAAGGAGGTATGGTTTTGCGTCCCTGATCCTCGACATACACACTCTTTCGCTCTGGTGGAAAAGATCTACGATGAAAGGTTGGAGAAAGAGCTGGTGTTGGACTACAATGCATCACCGTTGCTTCCCGAGTTCGAGAGATACCGAACGCCAAGCAAGATCATGGAATTGCTTTGCGAGATGCCTCCTGGACCCCACGACACAAGCAAGGAGCATATCATTCGTGACCTCACGACTGTCCTGGAGTCCCACAGGGAGAACACGGTTCGGCATCACTACATGGACAAAGGAATCAAGTTCGTCATCAAGAATTGGCGACCCGAAGACCTACGCAGAGACGAGGATGGACGGAGAATGAGGGTGTGCCCGGCATGCTACAACATTGTTCCAGCATGTTTCTCCCGATGCACGTCTTGCTGGTCACAGTTTATTTCAAGCGGATATTATCAAGGTTCTCCACAACGGGATACTCCTACGGAGATCCCCAGTGACTTCATTGCTCAGACAATGGAAGCAGCAGCAGCCGCAGTGCCTGAGGCGCCCGAAGAGGAGCAGGAAGCCATGGAGGTAGAGACCGTTGCGGAACCTGAAGAAATCCCAGAACCATCTGTCGTTGCGGAAGACGATCCAGAACAGGAACCTGATGAAGAAATGGACGTTGAGCCTGAAGAGGACTTCGATGACGCAGTTCCGGAAGCAATCGCACAGGAACGTCGTCCCGTCTTCCTTACCAGCCAGTCTTTGAACATCGATCCTGAACTACAACTTGCACGTACCGCCATGCAGCCATCCTACTATTCTGGAAAGCGAAATGCCCATTGCATTGACGCGAACATGACCGCTCTGTCGTACATGGCATACGTGGTATGCCGATCCATCTACAAAGCTTGGTCAGGATTCGCAAAGTGGGCGACTACGCCGTTGTTTCAGATGAGGGAAAGTTTCGCGCTTGGCCAACGCTATGATGTGCTTGGAAAGTGGGGATCTTTGGCAGCAGTGGACAAGGAAACAGGTGTCAGCAGGGATGTGACTGATGAGGAGATCATTCGCTTCGCGAAAGAACCTGAGAACCTCAAACAGTATGATCCCAACGGGACTTACACTTTGAAGCGCTTCCGGACGAACCAGATGCTTTCTTTACTTGTACGCGGAGCCAACATGATGGGAATTGGCAGGGACAACTTCAGCCCTACTACTTACTTGAAGAGCGACAGGGATGAAGATGTAAAGGCAATGCACTTTTGTTGCCTGAACGTCCTGTGCGAGGTGATCCCAATGGTGACGGGACACCAACAATTCTCGGTGCTACGACCAACGCCAACTGGACCAGTGGACTTCTTGTACATCGACCCTGTCGGCATTCTGCTAACTCATTCTGATCAGTCAGTCCAGACCATCGCCTTGCTAGTGGATCACAGCATCCAAATGCCTGCGCACTTCATGGACAGATTGAACAGATCCAAGAATGAGAGACAGCAAAACCCGACGACAAGGCGTACAGAGGCCCTACACCACATTTCGGCCGCTGATTATCTTCCTCCAGGTGGTACTTCCATCCTGGACACGCCTGTCACTACGGAGGAACGTGAAAGCGCTTCTTCATCCAAGGGACCTTCAAAAGGGCGTGGAAGAACCTGAGGCGAGCAACATGGTGGCTGGAACACCAATTCCTACCACGACTACATCGCCGCCAAAGGCCGAAACAAAGGCAAGGACAAGGGAAAGCCAAGCAACCCATATCCAGAGGAGAACCTCCGGCCCTGGGAACGCGATCCTACGTCAACGCGAAGATGGTGGCGAGACAACGCCTGATCTTCCACGCCTATCAGTTCGTGACCTCTGAGCTTCGCCTGTGGAATGCCATCGCGAATGCTTCTTTCTTCGGTGACGCCTGATTCGTTTATCATTTCAGGGGATCGTTACCGACGTAGATGAGTGTCACAACGTTTCTAATTGGGATACAAAGCTCTGATTTTCAATGTCAACGTTGCGGCGGAATTTTCTTCTGTCCTATCGTGCCATCTTCCGGGTGAGCAGCGTCGGAGACGCAACTCATGGGGGGTGCGAACGGACTGCGATGCCTTGTCGAGTTCTAAGGTGTCACTATAAGAGCTGTGAGCAAGACCGTGTAAAGTGCAGGAGAAGGGGGCACGCTACGCGTCCCTCGACTCTAGGGGGCATGCTACGCATCCCTCGTCTTTACCTTTCTATGTGACCCCCAACGCAACGTTTGGCTCAAGTCAATGCCCATAGCTAAGTGCTATATGTGTCTTCTATCCTGAGCAATCAGAGCTATCCTGTTGCACAGACGAACCGCCGCCGGCAGTGAGTGCAAAAGGAACGGCCGCCGGTTCTGCCTGCATAGGATCGCACGTGTGGGAGTACGAGAGAGAGACAGGGTCCAGTCTGTGGAGAGTGCTAGCCAGCCACACCTATATTCATTACAGCTCTGGTGGGGAGAGCAGCAACCAAGTCGAGATCAATCCCCCACGCAGTTGAGGTATAGGTTGTTATGGTTTTGGGTCTTTGGGTGGGTTATTCCTAGGGTACCCCCTATGGGTCTTGGGTTGGGTTAGAGTTGATGTATAGGTTGTTATGGTTTTGGTGCTAGGGGGGGTGCCATGGTTGAAAATGGAAATGGTCTATGCTAACTCTATAATGGGGTTCCTTTAAAGGGGTCTATAATGGAGTTCCTTTTAAAGGGATTTGTGATGGGGTTCCTTGAAAGGGATCTATAATGGGGTTACTTTCAAAGGCATCTATAACGGGGTTCCTTTAAAGGCATCTATAATGGAGTTCCTTTAAAGGGATCTATAGTGGGTTTCAATTAAAGGGATCTATAATGGATCTATAGGGTTTAGGGTTTTAGGGTTTAAGGGTTTAGATAGAATGGGGCTCCTTTAAACGGATCCTTCAAGGGGGTCTATAAGGGATCTATAAGGGTACGATAATATAGGGGCCTTAGTAGTTAGAATATGGTTAAGGGTTTAGGGCTTTAGGCTTCCGGGTTCCTTTAAAGGGTATTATAGGGGTTCCTGTGAAAGATTCTTTAAAGGGCTGTATGGGCTTAGGGTTATAAGGTTTCCTTAAAAGGTTGCTAGAAGGGTTCTTTAAACACCAGAAGGGTATAGGGTTTCGGGCTCAGGGTTTGAGGTTTAAGAAAGAGGGTTTAAGGTTGCGGGTTCAGGGTTTAGGGTTGAAGATTTAGGGTTTAGACCCCTGATCCTTAAAGGTCCTGACCAAAACCCCCTAAACCCTAAGCCTCTAAACCCAGGCATGGTTGTCATCGACCAGTGCACCTCGTCATTATGGCGAGCGCTTCAAAGGATCCGTCGGCTCTCGCAGCCGAGTTGCCATGTCTATCTTCCAGCTATGAGCAAGAGGGCTGCCTCCCCTTCGCCCAATGGATTTTATCGCTCAGCTATACCCTAAAACCCTAACAGACCCTAAACCCTAAAACCCCTAAAACCCAAAAAGCCCCTATACCCTAAAACCCTAACAGACCCTAAACCCTAAAACCCCTAAAACCCAAAAAGCCCCTATACCCTAAATCCCTAAATCCCTAAACCCCTAAATCCCTAAATCCCTAAATCCCTAAATCCCTAAATCCCTAAATCCCTAAATCCCTAAATCCCTAAATCCCTAAATCCCTAAATCCCTAAATCCCTCCCTAAATCCCTAAATCCCTAAATCCCTAAGTCCCTAAATCCCTAAACCCCTAAGCCCCTATACCCTAAAACCCTAACAGACCCTAAACCCTAAAACCCCTAAACCCCTAAGCCCCTATACCCTAAAACCCTAACAGACCCTAAACCCTAAAACCCCTAAACCCCTAAGCCCCTATACCCTAAATCCCTAAATCCCTAAACCCTAAAACCCCTAAACCCAAAAAGCCCCTATACCCTAAATCCCTAAATCCCTGAACCCCTATCCCTAAATCCCTAAATCCCTAAATCCCTAAATCCCTAAACCCCTAAACCCCTAAAACCCCTAAAACCCAAAAAGGCCCTGAACCCCTATACCCGAAATCCCTAAATCCCTAAATCCCTAAATCCCTAAATCCCTAAACCCCTAAACCCCTAAAACCCCTAAAACCCAAAAAGGCCCTGAACCCCTATACCCGAAATCCCTAAATCCCTAAATCCCTAAATCCCTAAATCCCTAAACCCCTAAACCCCTAAAACCCCTAAAACCCAAAAAGGCCCTGAACCCCTATACCCGAAATCCCTAAATCCCTAAATCCCTAAATCCCTAAATCCCTAAACCCCTAAACCCCTAAAACCCCTAAAACCCAAAAAGGCCCTGAACCCCTATACCCGAAATCCCTAAATCCCTAAATCCCTAAATCCCTAAATCCCTAAACCCCTAAACCCCTAAAACCCCTAAAACCCAAAAAGGCCCTGAACCCCTATACCCGAAGTCCCTAAATCCCTAAATCCCTAAATCCCTAAATCCCTAAACCCCTAAACCCCTAAAACCCCTAAAACCCAAAAAGGCCCTGAACACCCCAAAAACCCGGAGCTCTGAGGCTCCTCAGCGCCCGGCGCGGGCGCAGGAGCTTCTGGAGCCGCCAGAGGAGCCAGGGCTCGTTTTTTTTTTTTTTTTTTGTTGGTTTCCTGTTTGTGGTGTCATTTTTGTTTGTTTTTTTGTTTTTTTTGTTTTTTTGATGTTTTTGTTCTTATTATGTCTATACTCAATTATTACTAGTTTTAGTGTGTTTGATTTTATTTCGTTCTTATTATGACGATATTATTATTGCTAGTCGTAGTGTCTTTGATTTTTTGTTGTTCTTGTTATGAGTATGCTAGTAGTGTTTTTATTGTCATGACTAGGGGTGTTACAATTTTTGTTCTAGTTTGTTATTATTACTGCGTTATTCTTATTGTGTTACCATTACTACTACTATTAATATTATTATTGCTATTATTTGCATTATGACTATTGCTAGTGCTGCTTTTCTCGCTGGTAGTATTAGTATGACGGCTGTTGTTAATAATATGATTGCTACTACAGTTGTGTGTCAAGATAATTCAAGACCATAGTGACAACAATGAGCATACTCGAGACCGGGGTTTAGGGTTTAGGGTTTAAGGGGTTTAGGGGTTTAGGGTTTAGGCTTGAAGTGTCGAGGTTCTGTCGTTGCTTTGGTTTTCAGTGGTACCCGAAACCCCAAACCCTAAACCGGGGGATGTACAGGTTAGAAGGGGCCCCCACCCTGTAATAGTGGTATTATACCAGGGCTCCAATATAATCCTTACAGTCACTATTACGCGGGGGCCCCTTCTAATGTACAGGAGTCGTCTTCAGCTTCGGGGTGTTTCGGTTTCCGCGGTTCAAGGGTTCGTTTTTGGCTGCCTGTTCTGTCGACAATGTTAGGCTAACGATTCAAACCCTAAACCCCAAACCCCAAGCTTTCAGGTCTGTGGTACAGCTTCGTAAAAATACAATTTGTTCTCTCTAAATCAGAATCCGCCTTGGGGCCCTTTTTGCAAGGGTGCCGAACTTTTGTCGGGGACTTAGAGAAGGGACCCGAACTTAGAGAGCTACCCATGTGCGAAGACTTTATAAGCAGATCTCATGAACTCAAAGCCTCACTCAGTAACAGCTGGATAATATTCATAATATATATATATATATATATTAGGACCTTAATAGTAGCCCTATTAGACTGGTACTGTATGGGGGCAGTACCCAGCAGATATCATGAACTGAAAGCCCGAAGCCTGAGCCCCTTGAACCCTCAACCCTAAGCTCTAAACGAAAAACCCTAAACTCCAAACCCTAAACTCTAAACCTTAAACCCTAAACTCTAAACCCTAAACTCTAAACCTTAAACCCTAAACTCTAAACCCTAAACTCTAAACTCTAAACCTTCTATAGACACCAACTAGGCCTCCCAGTGGGCCCTTTTTCACTTTTTGTGGTCCTAGGTTCCTTATATTTTTACCCACTACGAAAAAGGGTGCTTTTTTTCCTAGGTTACTGGGCATCCCAGCCACAAAGGCCTGTAAAACAACCACAATTCCACATTTTTGAAGCCTTCTCGGCCGAACTACCACCGACGACCCGGAACCTGAACCCCAAAGCCCCAGAGCATCAACCCGAAGAGTGAGCTCTGTAAGAGGGTCCCTTAAGCGGTTCCTTAAAGGGATCTATACCCAAAGACTCCAATATTCCTTAATTAAGGAATACCCTGAATCATATTCGGGGTCCTACTAACATCTAAAGTATATTCCTTCATTAAGGGCTATTGGAGTCTCTGGGTAAGGGTTTCTATGAGGCTACTATATGGGTAGTTCTCGAAATCAGGGTCCTGGTTTAGGTGCCCCAAATAGTATGGCACCCTTGTAGAAGGACCCTGAAAGGGAATGAACTCTAACTTACTTCTTATCCAGGCGTCGACATTCCTGGGAGCCCTAAGTCAACCCTCCCACCTCTAAGCCTGAAACCGTCACAGAAAGGCTCCCTGGTTCTTAGTAGGGAATGGCGGAATGGGTTAAAGGGACAGCTATTGGGGATTATATAGAGACTACTATAGGGATCCATTCCCCCATCCCCTACTAAGAACCAGACAGAAGGGTTTAAGCTCCGAATCAGGACCCACAGGAGGGCCAGATGTCTTCCCGGGGGTCAAGGCATCCTTAGTGGCTGTTAGAGCTAAGTTCTTGAAAAGGGGCTCAGGGTCCGAAGGTTTGGAGGTTGAGGGTTTCAGGGTCTGAAGGCGTAGGGCGTCAGGGTATCGTACTTGGAGGGTCGGGGGACTTAGTAAGTAGGTAGTAAGTAGACTATAAGTACCCTACCCTAAAATCACCAGTGACTAAGTCCCCCGACCCTCCAAGTAATAGGGGTTGGGGCTTTAGTTTGTTTGGGTTTGGAAGGTTTGGGGCTTAGGGTTCCAGGTATTAGGCTTTTGGGTATCGCTCTGCCGCAAAGTGACGCCACCGCTTGTAGTCATCGTGAGATCACTGCCAAAGTATCTTTGAAAGGTTTATAGAGCAGCGTGAGTGAGGATTCAGCTGAATCTAGAGAAGGCCAGCGACTGTATCCTTTCGAACCAGCCGCTTTTTAAACTCGCATAGAGACCTTGGCTTAGAATTATTATCATTCCTCTCAGTTCCATCAAACCCCCCAAGCCACGCCTGAAGGGCTCCCAGCTAAACTTGAAGCCTCTCAGTTCAGCTCGCGCGCACGAGCCCTGAGATCAGCCCTAAGTCCCAAGACAACTCTCAGGGCTCAATCTAGCAACCTGATTAAGAAACCTTGGGTGTTCCTTAAATGAATCCTACTATATTGGGGCTATAGGCCAGGGTTGCTTAATCAGGTTCCTACAACTAGGGTTTTGGTCACACACACACACACACCACAGAACCCAAGCCTTGCCCCGAAATCCCACAAGCTAAAAGCGCTACAGCCTACAGTAAACCCCTTAAAGTTTGAAACCGGATTAAGGCCAAATGGTACTGGGATTCCCTCCACGTTACTCTTAAGGATTGAGGCTGTTAGGTTTCCAACTTGTGGGCTTCTACTGTACAGGTACCCTTGCAGACCCCTTTAAAGGGAAGGATGCGACAAGCCCTCTGGGCCCCGAAAATGCTCTTGTACCGGTCCAAAAAAGCAAAACCCCAAAATCCCTGAAGGCCTTAGCAAGCCTTAAACCTCAAATTCCCGAAAAGCCCCTAGAGCCTTCAACGCTCCCAAAGATCCCAAAGGGCCCCTAAAGCCCGAAACCCCCAAATCCCGAAAGGCGCCCAGTGCGCTAAAGGCCCCTAAAGCCTTAAAGGCCCCTACTTGGAGGGTCGGGGGACTTAGTAACTGGTGATGGTACTTTAAGTCTACTTACTACCTACTTACTGAGTCCCCCGACCCTCCAATTAAAGTGCCCACTTGGGCCGACGGCAGGTCCCCAGCTTCGCCGTCTCCGGAAGGGCGCCGGCCGCCTTCTGCGAAGCGGAACCGGCTGTTCTTCGGGTTTGCCTGGACCATGACCTTTTTGAGGACTTTCTGGGAGTTGCCGAAAATTAGGGGTACCTTATTTTGGGGTCCTTATAATAAGGATCCTCCTATTTTGGGGTACTCTGTTAGGGTCCCCATCTTCGGAAACTCCGATATAAGGATGGTTTCGAAAAGCCAGGGTTTAGGGCTAGGAAACCTGGGGTTTTGGGAGGGTTTGGGGTTCAGGGCTTAGGAAAACCAGTGCCAGGGTTTTTGGTTTAGGGTTTTCGGGTTTAGGAAGAGCTACTTGGACCCTAAAAGGGACCCTAATTGGGGTTATGGTAGTTATAAGTCCCTAAAATAACCAGTTACTAAGTCCCCCGACCCTCCAAGTAGGGTTTGGGGATGTTTAGGAAGAGCTAGGTTTTTAGGGCTCAGGAAGAGCTCGGGGTTCGGGATGCTTAGCGTTTAGGGAAGCAAGCATTTGGCGTTTGGAGTTTAGGAAGACTAGCGTAGGGTTCCATGCGCAGAATTCCGGGAGGATCCAAACAAATTAGGGGATCTACTTTCTAGATCCTCCCGGGCGTCTGGGTGAAGCTTGAAAGGGGTTGTCCGTTTTCTTGGGAGACCAGAAAGCCGCGCGGAAGAGGACGCTCGCCTAAGGGTTGCCAACCTGGGTCGGTTAGGGGTTTAGGGTTTAGTTAGGTTTTGGGGATTTGGGTATAGGGTGCGGAAGATACTTGGAGGTTCATGGGCAGTTATCAGTAAGGGTATAAGTAGGGTAACTTTGCTTATAACCCATATTAGGGGACTTGTAGCATCACTTATAACTTAAACCCTAAACCCTAAACCCTAAACCCTAAACCTTTTTTTTTTTTTATAAAAAAACCCTAAACCCTAAACCTTATAGCTACCCATGAACCTCCAGGTATTGTAGCCGTCAAGAGCGACCCATGTTGAGAGCCAGTTCCATGGTTCCCCCTTAGACGCTACCATGACTAGACTCGACCGCCGCAGCGCTCCTCTGTGCTCTGAAGCCCTGGGTGATAGGAGCAGGGTTTAGGGTTTGGGGTTTAGGGATTAGGGTTCAGGGTTTAGGGTTTAGGGTTTAGGGATTAGGGTTTAGGGTTTAGTGATTAGGGTTTAGAACATGGTTTCGGGTCATGCTGTGGTACAGGGACAATGGGGGAAGATTCTGGTTATTGTAGAAAGCTAGGGACCATCAAAGAAGATTACTCGAGAAACCGCGGGACCATAAGGTGATACCACCCGAAACTATAGTACGCCCCCCAAACGAGAATCTAGCTTGAAGGCAATTATGAAGGCCCTTGCATGGAACCCTAAACCCTTAACCCTGAAAGCGCTGGCTGCCAGGTGTCCAGTTTGCCGGGCAACGCAGCCACCCTGGGCGTCCGAGGCGCTTAAGTTTAGGTTGAGGGTTGTAATCATTAAGGATTTAAGGCTTTGCTTTAGGACTTTAGGGCTTAGCAATTTATGGGAAGTACAAAAAACGCTCCAATTCTAATGATCAAGGCCCCTATTATCACAACAAGTCTGTTTATATTTTTTTCCCGGCGTCTGCCTTAAATGTTGTAAACAGAGCTTCAACAAAAAAGCAGCCGTTTCCGGGTCGGGGCTCAGGGATACCGAACAGTTTTTTGAGAACGAGGCCTTCGGGGGGTTCGGGCGTTCAGGGCTTGCGGCTTTCATTTCAAAATTAAGTTTTGGGGTTTAACCATAAAGCCTTACACCCTCAGCCCTAAACCTAATAAGCCTTAAACCCAGAACCGAAAGGAAGACTGACCATACTGACAGTCCGTGAGCCCCTGGCCCTCATTCTCGCTGAAAGGCAAGACAGGGGACTGGGTGAGATCATCTTTACTGCCCAGACGTTGAAATCGTTCGGTGTCATCGAAAAGGTTCACTGTGTGATAGTGATCATTGAGGTTATGGCTCAGTTCAGCAGAACCTTCATGATCAACTCAGGCATATTGGCACAATTGTCAGTGATGGTGACGGATATCTCGAGGTCAGAGCGTCGTCAGAAATACTGTTTGAGATGTCCAAGATGCCCATTACACTGATTCTCGTGGTGACGTCCAGACCAGAACCACCTACACTGATCGATCCACCGAAGTTCGAAGCGGGGAATTGTATACCTGGGAAGCATTGACACAGAGGGGTGGTTGTCAAAATTATGGTCCTTTCTCGGGTGCTTAATATAATACGGCACCTGATATTTAGGGTACCCAGTATTTTTTTTGACAACTACCCAGAGGCCTACAACATCAAAAACGCCAATGACTGTGGCAACTCTGACCCGGCGGTCTGCTATTCTTGATGATATAAGTCCTGCATTACTTTAATTCAAAGGGGAAAAGGGAGGGACCCTTAATGCGGACCCCTACCCTGTAATGGGCTGTATAATGGGTATATAATGGCCCAATGGCTATACTATGGGTAGTAATGGGCTGTATAATGGGTATATAATGGCTATACTATGGGTATATACCTAGGGGTCCCTCCTTTTACCCTTTGATTAATGACCCTCAACTATGGGAGCTATGGTACATTCCTTGTTATGGGTAATGCAAGATTTTTATCATCAACCGTATGATGGGAAGAGGATGATCTTCGCACAAGCTCCCGATCGAGGCACGGATCTACATTTCCAACGACGGTGATATTTCGGATTCCTTTAAACCCTGAACTCTGAACCCTAAGCCCTAAACCCTAAACCCTAAACCCCACACCCTAGACCCCCAAACCCCTAAACCCCAAACCTCAAACCTTAAACCCCAATCCTAAGCCCTGAACATCGAGACTTCATGCTTCGATTCGCCTTAGACCTGCAAATCTTCTGCCGATTCAGGAGACCCACAATGATAACTTGCTGTAGTATAGTACATATTTTTTATGGTGTAATCGGTTGAAGCACATATTCAAAGCGAATACATTACTCTATGGTCCTCATTGAATTGAGGCACCTCTGAATCTGTCATTCACAGGGTAACAATTCTGTCATGCCACTCTGCTTGCTGCTATGCCGCTGTCCTTGCCTCTCATACTTCGACGAGGGAGGTTCGTGTGGAGATGAGCCGCCTCTTATAATCTGCACTCCGTGTGCGATGGGCCGCATGGAGGTGTCTCTCAGCCTCTCTATGGTGCGGGGAATGGTGGAAGCGGTGCCAGTCCGTCTGGCGATGGGGGAAGCGCGGGCGATGCATCTCTTTCCTCCAATGCATCCGACGCGAGCTCGGTAGCGCTTTGGACTGGATGCGTGCCCTCAACCCCTAAACCCCTAAACCCTAAACCCTAAACCCTAAACCCTAAACCCTAAACCCTAAACCTTAAACCCTAAACCCTAAACCCTAAACCGTACGTTCCTGGACTGGCCTTCGCAATTTGGTTCTGTAGAGTGGAAGAGTGAGTCCGAACATAAAGACCCAGGAGCCCTTCGACGGGAAGCAGGAACTCCGAAGACAAACCCCCCTGAACAGCCCGAAACCCTAAACCTACTTGTAGGTTCATGGGTAGTTATAAGTGGGGCAATCAGCACCTACTATGGGTTATAAGTATAGCGTTACCCTACATATAACCCTACTTATAACAACCCATAAACCCTATAATCCTATAATACCCTAAACCCTACAGAGCCCTTATACATATAACCCCAGTTATAACTACCCATGAAGGCCCTAGACCCTATACCCTTAAAGAATCCCTATAGATCCCTTTGAAGGGGCCCTTAAAGGGAACCCTACTTTTAACTACCCACAAAAACCTCCAAACCTCCTACTGTTGATGGTATAAATCCTGCATTACCTTAAGGACCCTAAACTATGGGATTTATGGTATAGTGTTTATTATGGGTAATGCATCAACCGTAGTACGGGAGGTGGATAAGGCGTACACCGAGGGCGGCGTCCACTTGGAGATCGCTCCGGGCCTGACGGACGGCAGATGAAAAACTGAGTTTAGCGCTTTAGGGTTTAGGGGTTCCTTTAAGGGATCTATAGGGGTTCCTTTAAGGGGTCTATGGGGTTTAAGGGCAGATGAAAAAACCTGGGTTTAGCGGTTTAGCATTTAGGGGTTCCTTTAAGGGTTCCTCCAAGGGATCTATAGGGGTTCCTTGGCGGGTTTAGGGGTTAAGGGTTTAGGGGTTTAGGGTTTAGGAGTTTAGGGTTTTAGGGGTTTTAGGTTTTAGGGGTTTAGGGTTTAGGCCAGGGTTTAGGGCTTGGGATTTAGGGGTTGAGGGGTTTAGGGTTTTAGGGGTTTAGGGTTCAGGGCTTAAGTTTAGGTGCTATACTATATCATAAGATGCTGTGAGATACTACAAGATCGGCAGATCCACAAAGCAACGGTTTAGAGTTATAGTGAACCCCAGCAAGTTGGAACATGGGTTTGGGATCATTAGTGCTGGAATTCCCTTACTCTACCTTACTTGGAGGGTCGGGGGACTTAGTAAGTAGGTAGTAAGTAGACTTATAAGTGCCCTAAAAGGGACCCTAATTGGGGTTATGGTACTTATAAGTCCCTGAAATACTCAGTTACTAAGTCCCCCGACCCTCCAAGTAAGGGCATGAGGATAGTGATGCTCCAACTTTTTGGCTTCTACTTTAAGGGTTCTTTCGCTCTCGAAGTGCTATACGCACAGGAGAGTAGTGTTGGTGCAGATCATTACCTTACTCCCGATAGTAATCCCGTAGGCAGAACTCGACTCAAAAGGATCGAAAAATAAGCTACCGGCGTCCTCCTCCTCCTCCTCCTCCTCCTCCTCCTCCAACTCCTGCTGGTCTTTGTCACCGTAAACATATTGCTTAGAGATTGCGGATCCCGTGGAAAGTGCTAGCTGCTTGCGGACGTGGAGCTGTGAAGAAACTTTCAAATCAGGGCTTGGTTGCAAGGAAAGGGCCCGGCTTCCGTAGCTCTGTGCTGATCAGACCCTAAGCCCTAAACCCTATAAGCCCTAAACCCTATAAGCCCTAAACCCTGAACCCTCTGAGTGGAGTTTTGGGCCCGGGGCGTGGGTTCGGGGAGCCGGGGTTCAAAGTTTGTAGCCTTCGAATGAGCCTTGCCTCGCTTTGCAGTGCCCGTAATGTAGGGGCCTTAGTAATTAGCTATACTACGGTTGATGGACAAAATCCTGCATGACCCCAAGGACCCTAAACTATGGTAATTATGGTATATTCCTTATAATGGGTAATGCAGGATTTTGTCCATCAACAGTATTTTGGGGAGTCCTTATTATAACTGTAGTATAATGGGCCCCGAAACCCCTATTCTGACTATTAAGGCCCCTATATTACTTACCTCCAGATCCTTTAAATTCGTATGGGATCCTGAAGCCCTCAACCGGTGAACCTTGAAAACCCTAGAACTCCTAAAAACCCCACAGAACTCACACCAAAACTCTCCACCCTGAACGCCCAAACCCTCAAACCCTACGCCCTAAACCCCAAACCAGGCTTCACCTACAAAGGAGCGCTCTCCTTAAAGGTTACCAGGTACTATAAGGGTTCCTTCATTAAGGAGAGCAGTGCTATGCTGCTATGCATCAGCTACGTAGGATCGTTTCCCTTAAAGGGTTTCTATGGTTCCTTGCATGGTTGCTACAGAGGGTTCCTTCAAGGGTGACTATAAGGGATAGTAGAAGGGTTCCTTCAAGGGTTGCGATACTGAGGGAAACCATAAGGGTTCAAAGGTTCGTACACATAAGAGCTCTTTGAGGGTTGCTATGTGGGTTCTATCTCTGCTGCCACGGTCTTGCTGGGGACCCTGAACCCCACACCCCAGACTCTACGCCGGAAGCTCAAAACCTGCAGATTTGGTAAAGCACTGAAACCGCCAAACGCCTGCAGCCCTAAACCCCATCCCTGAAGCCTTTGAACCCTTGCACCTTGAAACCCCAACGAAAGTACCCTGTAGAACCCTCTGAACTCCCCAGTAAAGAGACCCAGAAGGAGCGCTAAAGCCCTAAAACTCCCCACGCCCACCCTTATCCCGCCCTGAGCCTTAAACCTCAAAAAGCCGCGCAGGAGCGATTGCGCCGACTGATAGCAGCGGACGAAGGCAACTAAGCCCAAACTCGGCAATCTGGGCGTTTTGGGCGAGAGGGTAACGGTGGAGGCGTTGAGGGGTGTATGTATGCTTTAGGGGTACCAGGGTGGCTATGATGGGGTTGAACCTTAAACCCCCAACCCTAAACCTATCCTAGTAGTAGAGTAGCCAACCTTTAACCTTTTTTGGGTAGTATAGTCCCTATACAACCCCTATCCCAAAAAGGTTAGCCTTTAATTCCCCATGATGCCCGACAAGTAGGAACCCCTAAACCCCATGATACCTGACAAGTAGGCCATGCTTTGTAGGGCCGCCATCGTGGAGTTGGTTGTGATCGGCTTCTACGGTCTACACTTAAAGGATCGGGTTTAGGGTTTTAGGGTTTAGGGCCTGAGTTTAGGGTTTTAGGGTTTACGGCTTAGGGTTTTAGGGCTTAGGGTTTAGGGTTTAGGGTTTTAGGGTGAGCATGTACTTAGAGGATCATGGGACTTAGTAACTAGGTTTATAAGTAAGGTAACTATACTTATAATTACTTATAACCCCAATTAAGGTACTTAGAACCTTACTTACTAAGTCCCATGATCCTCCAGGCAAGGCCACAAGGTCCGTTTATTGCTAAGTCAGGCTCCTTTCTAGGTGCTGGTTCCCACGAGGGCGAAGCAGAATGATGCTTTCAAACGCCAGCCCCCACAAGGTTGCATTTTCAACATACGAGCTTAAGGCTTGTAAGGTTTAGCATAGACGGATAGGAGTCTGGCGTTCACAAAGTCGATTCAGTATAGTATAGATGTGAATCTAGACGACTGCTCATGCTACCGAGGACAAAGCCCTTAAACCCTAAACCCTGCCCAGGACAAGAGAACTTCGTCTGGGCCACTTCACCGCATGTGGTCTTTGAGTTCTCAAGTACGGGCTCCTTTAAGGGTACGTCTAGGCGTTCCTTTAAGGGATCCATAGGGGCTCGATACCTTCAAGGGTTCCTCTAAGGAACCTAGAGGGTTTCTTTGATGGCTACCTTCCGGGGTTCCTTGAAGGGATCTATAGAGGGGCTCCTTTATGTGGGCAAGACGGCGCATGCCGCGGCGGTGAGATCTGACCAAGGCATATGAACAAGATGATGCTGATGAGCCCAGAGACTCCAATAGCCCTTGTGACCCGAAGGTAGCTTAAATTAGAATAGGATCCCAAATATGATGTAGGGCATATTCCTTAATTAAGGGATATTGGAGTCGCTGGGAACAAGATGATGCTGATGAGATCCACCGGGGCTTAACCAAGCAGCTGAAGTTGACCCAGGATGAGCAGGGCAAGTCTGGGGAAGTCTTAACTTAGGGGTACTTAGAAATGATTTTTAATTTTTGGTTATTAGAACCCCGAAGAAACTGCTAAAATTAGCATGTTGCTATTATTGTTATTTTTGTTTTTAGTATATATATATATATGTTTTTTTGTTCCAATTTTTCTGCTTCTAAGGAGGCTGGGCCTTTCGAGGGCTAGTTTGTTTTTGTGTTGCTTTTGGTGTCATATTCTTTTCAGCGGGGCTTTTTTGAGGTTTGCGGGGTGTGTCCTCACGGTGCTTCCTGCTTTCTGTGCCTTGGGTCTTGAGGGTGTCTTTTGGTTTCAGTGTCGTCGGGGCTTGTGGAACGACTGGGCATCCAGTTCCTTTTAGATTTTATTTTCGCCTCTCTCTCTCTCTCTCTCTTTCTCATGTTTCGGTTAATCTACCCTAAACCCAATTCACTAAGCCCTAAACCCTACAGAATCCTTAAAGGGATCCCCAGCTATGGCTACTCATGAGCCTACCGGTAGACCCTTCTGGGAGGTTCATGGGTAGTTGCAAGTAGATTTATCAGTAGGGTAGCTATACTTACAACCCCCTATTAGGGGACTTATAAAAGCACTTCTAATTACCCCTGAACCCTATAATCCTACTGGACCCTAAACCCTATAGAGCCCTTAAAGGAACCTCACTCATGACTCCAAGCAGGGTTCAGGTTTTCCAGGTTTAAGGGTTCCTTTAAAGAGAGTTATAGGGGTTCCTTTAGAAACTCTTTAAAGGGAATGTTCGGGATTCCTTTAGGGGCTCTTTAAAGGGGCTACTTACCCCTGAACCCTATAATCCTACTAGACACTAAATCCCTGTAGTGCCCTTTAAAAGGACCCTTCAGGAACCCTTGTAACCCCACTTACAACTACCCCTAAACCCTATAATCCTACTATACCCTAAACCCTAAACCCTAATCCCTATACAGCCCTTAAAGGAACCCCAATTATAACTATACCCGGGATGCCTTTAGGGGCTCTTTAAAGGGAACCTCCAAGTTGTAGGATTGAAGGTTTAAAAGAAAGCCCTGGCCCGGCATCAGACGCAGAGACTCCCGAGCACCCTTGTCTTTTTTCATGGTTCCCCCAAAAGAATAAACAGACCGGCTAGTAGACTTTCTTAAATAATTCCTATTAAGGGATATAGGTATAGGGCTCTGTCTATTATTTCTAAAAGGACAAGGGTGCTCCCGAGGATGCCTTAATTAAGGCGCGCGCGCCTAAAAAAAACTACCCTGAAGACAAAACCTACAGAGGAGCGGCCGAGGGAAGTGTACAAAAGTGTGGCAGGTGCAGCAAAATCGCACGTGTTGACCTTCCCCAGCGGTATTGTGGCAGAAGCAAAAACGGGACACGATTTCGTGTCCAGTTTTCTGGGCGCCCTAGGCGACCATCAGTGCTATCATCATCGATGTCAACATCGCTATCATCCTCACAGCCACCATCGATATCACCATCATCTTCATCATTCTCATCATCATCGTTATCATCATCGTCATCAATGTGTTGAGCAGTGGGCTTTTTGTGTGCTGGGAAAAGCCGGCCTGAATTTATTCTCCGGACCTGGGCTGCAAAGCTAGTCTTACGGCAGAAGGCGAAAACACTGGTGGGGCCGATGACTTTGAAGGTCGCGGCAAGTTTGTTGAGGTTTGTGGGTGGAAAAGGTATGGGGCAAAAGGTCTTTGCACAGTCACCTTTGCCAGATCGCTAGGTCATCATCATTGCTACCACGATTGTTATCATCATCGTCATCATCATCGTTATCATCATCGCCATCGCCATCGATATCATCGTGACCATCGTAATTTTCATCATCATCGTTGTCTTCCTCGTCGTCAACATTTCGAGCGGTGGTTTTTTTTAGGCGCGCAAGCCTTAATTAAGGAATGCCCAGGGCTCCTTTGAAGGGATCCCTTTAAGGGATCTATAGGGTTTAGGGTTAAGGGGATTCTACTACCCCTTAATAATTTTGAGGTACTATGCTACCAAAATGTAAGGTATATTCCTTAAACAAGGAGTATACCTGAAATCATATTTGGGATGCGTTTAAAATTTTCAGCTATATTCCTTGATTAGGGGCTATTGAGCATTGGGAGTCACCCAAACAAGTGTTTAAGAACTCATGACAGTATTCCCCTATGGGACCGTAAAGGTATATTCTGAGTACTAGCCAAAGTATCAGCAGCCCAAGCCCAAGCAGATTCAGAAAGCAGCAACAGCAGCAGGCATGAGAAAGAAGATTCCTCTGCTTTCCATAGCTGTTGTTCAGTCTCGTGAGACTGGGATCGCTAGGCTGGTGCTGCATCTCACGCGACGATGCAGCCAGCTACAGGGCCAGATCCGCGGCCTACGACGCTATTCCGGCGGCTCGAAGCGGCGGTGGGCGAGATCGCATCGTCAAAAAAACGTGGTGGTCCCCACGCTCGATGAACTTCGGGTCGACTCTGTCGACTCCGAAAGTGGTGTGGGTAGCCGCGGAGCTTGGTCTCCACGTGCATCCAGTGGCATTCCTCTTCTGCCACTTCGGGATCATAGACCCACAAGGATGCTCCGGAGTACTCCCCGAATGCAAGAATGGCTCTGGGACCGACGTTGTTGCGGTCTTCCTGGAGCCGAGCGGCATAGTCTTTCAGAGTCCTTCATCGTGGAGTATTGGAATGTGGTACCAGTCACGAGTTGTGTGTGTGTGCTCCGTGTCCAGGATGTCGACGCTTTAGTGTTTAGGGCTTTAGGGTTTAGGGTACCAAAGCGCTTAGGCTTAGTCACTTTCCGGCTGTGAGGTTTACCTGAGGCTACCCGGCCATCCAGTGGACAACTAATCAACGCTGTACTTATAATGTTCGTGCCTACAACAATTAACCTGGAACAAATAACCTCTTAAGTAGTGCTGGCATGCGTATGCCACCAAAGCTCTCTCTAACCCCTAATGACCCTAATGGAATAGATATCTGACCTAGGGCTTTTTTGAAACCCATGCACACACACACACACACACATTCTCTCTCACAGCAAAGGACACGATGGCTGTTCAACAAGACGCATAATGTCAGCATAATTACGGCACAGTTCGTGTTTAGTTTAGTTAGTTCAGGCTACGTTTTGATCAGGCATGGGGCCTTATGGGAGTTTTCCTGCTGGCCTGCTTTGGTAATGTTTAAATGAGATGAGGCCGCTCCCCAGCCGGATCCCACAAATTCTAATTGAATCCTTGGAACCCTGAGCCCGTAACAACATCCACACCCTGAGCCCCTTAAGCCATGCATCCCTCAAGGCCCTAAGGCCCCAAACCCTCAACCCTGAACCCTACTTGGAGGGTCGGGGGACTTAGTAACTGGTTATTTTAGGGACTAATAAGTACCATGACCCCAATTAGGGTCCCTTTTAGGGTACTTATAAGTCTACTTACTACCTACTTACTAAGTCCCCCGACCCTCCAAGTACAAGCCCCAAGCCCTAAACCCCAAACCCCTAGACCCTAAACCCTAAAACCCTAAACCCTTAAAACCCTAAACCCTAAACCCTAAACCCCAAACCCCTGAACCCTAGGCCCTGAAGCCCCAAACTCTGAAATCCTGAAGCCATAAAGCCCCGCCTCGAAGCTCTTGACCGCAAGTCCCGAGCCCCAGGTGGGAGTTTCCGAAAATAAGGGGTTCCTTTAAAGGGATCCTTTAAGGGTTCCTTAAAGGGATCTATAAGAGTTCTATGAAGGGTTTAGGGTTTAGAGTTTCCGAAAAGAAGGGGGTCCTTTGACGGCTCCAGGGTTTAGGGTCTAGTAGGGTTATTGGGTTTAGAGGTAGTTATGAGTGGGGTTATAAGTCCCCTAATATGGGTCATAAGTATAGCTACCCTACTGATAACCCTATTTATACATAACTACCCATGAACCTCCAAGCAAGCCCCAGGTCGTGGTGGAGTCTTGCACGGACTGTGCCCAACACGGGCCGTCGGTTCGCCATGACGAAACCAACTACCTGGGCCGCTACCAGAAGCTCAAGGAGCGAGAGTTTTTTTGGGGTTCAGGGTTGCAGGAGCCAGGGTATAGAAGGGGGTTTTGGGATTCTTTTTTCGAATTGTAGTATACTATAATATGGGTTCTATATTAAAGGGGCCTTAATAATTAGAATAGGGCTTTGAGGCCCATCCATACTACAGCCTTGATAAGGAACCCCAAATACTGATGAAAATCAAGGCCTCTGTATTATTCTAGCTTGCAGGTTCTGGTAGTTCTTTCATCGTCTTGTTATCGGTCGGCATCTTTTTGTTATGTTGTTTCTTGTGGCAGTTCTTTCAATCAGATTACAGGCAGTCCGAGACCCTCCATTGAAGAAGCCCTAAAGCCCGAAGCCTTAAACGGCCTGCTGCGTACCGTCAGCACTTTAAGCCCAATGGAAACCCTGGTAAAACCCCTAGAGAGACCAGCAACTTTGCCACACCAGCCGACCAAAACTCCTGCAGAATTTCACAGAAGCTGTGCCATGTCCCATTTCAGCTTGACATACCTCCGTACATCCCCAGCATTCCCTAAATTTCTTAAATTCCCTAAATCCTAAGCCGGGGTGCAGGAGCAAATCGAAGAGCGATTTCCCACCGGCATCGGCATCGCCATGCTGGTCGAGCCCAAAGGCAGTTGAACAAGGGTTGAAGCGGGGGAATATGGTTCATAAAGGGGCTATGCTATTTTTGGGACTTCTGATTCTAATTATAGTATAAAGTACACCAAAATCCATGAGTATGGCCCCTATGTACAGTAGTTCTGCTTTCAGTGTAGAGGATTACACATATGGGTTTCATAGTATGCAGGTCGGGCCTACAACGCCATTTAGGGTGTTCGGGTCTTTAGGGTTGTGGCATCAGCTTTCGAAGGGGACCGAGGTTAGACATCTTCAGGAGTGTGGCTCCAACTGAGGAGGAGCTTTTGCATACGATGAACGTGCTATCGCCGCGTATCGATATTCTCGATTATCCAAGTCGTCTTGAGGTTAAGAACCAGATGCCAACACCTAAATTCCCCGAGCAGTCTGGTACCAGCACACGGGAGCCACGTGACACGCAGCCCATCAAGGGTTTTTCCCGGTCTAAGTGTAGGAGAGTCTACCAGTCTACCACGCAGATTAGTTGCACATGATGGCAGCGCCAGGAAGCGATACATCATTCCAACTTCAGGCTCTTTACACATGTTAGCTGCCCGTGTTTTGGATCCAGCAGTAAAGGCTGAGATATTCATCCGTGACCGCTTACACCATGTTTCTTCTGGCGTCTCTTGCCTTTGTCGTTATTTCTGTGCTTCTTGTCCTCACGCCCCCCGAATCCCCAAAGCCCCAAGCGGTAAGCCCAACACCCTGAACACTGAACCTTGAGCAAGCCTGAGGTCAAAGTCTATAAACTCCTATGATCCTATGACGATGTCTGGGAAGCTGTTGTGATGAGAGACCCCATAGAAATAACCAGCAATGTTCTTAGCAGAAATTAATCCTTCCAATAATGATAGCAACGCCATTAAACAATAACAATACACATGCACATCATCACAATGTAAGATTCAGCAACAGAGCCAAGCCTCAGGGAAACTTAGACATCGTTTTGATTTATTGGTTCCTATAAGCCATGAGAAATATCTAGAACTGTAACTTTTTGCTAGGGGTCGTTCAGTATAGAAGCTTTTGAAGACCGAAGACAGAGGCCTAGACCCTAAACCCTGAACCCTAATCCCTGATCCCTAAACCCTGGAAACCCTGAACCCTAAACCCTGGAAGCTTTGATCCCCAAAGCCTACCTGGACCCTAAGGAACCTACCTTTTTAGGGACTTATATAAAGAAATCTTATTAAGGGGCCCTAAAAAGGTAGGTTCCTTAGGGTCCAGGTACAGCAAACCTTCCATCCTAAACTTCATTCCCTCAGCCCTGAACCTGAAACCCTCAACCCCAAACCCCTAAACCCCTAAACCCCAAACCCTTAAACCCCGTAGATCCCTTAAAGGAACCCCTATAAAAAGGAACCCCTATAGATCCCTTAAAGGAAGCCCTAAACCCCTAAATCCTACACCCTATAGATCCCTTATAGGAGCCCTTAAAAAGCCTAAGCCCTATAGATCCCTAAACCCTAAGCCAAAAACTAACAACCCCTAAACCCCCAAACCCCTAAGGAACCCCTATAGATCCCTTAAAGGAACCCTTAAAGGAACCCCTACAGAACCCTATAGATCCCTAAATCCTAAGCCAAAGAGTTTTGGAGCTCCGGTGCCCGGCAGGCGCCGAGGCGCGCCCCGAGGAGGACTTCCGGGGTCTTCGGTTTTTTAAGCTTTCGGGGCTCTTGGGGTCCTTAAAAGGGTATTATGGGGGCTTCCTTGTAAGGGTTCAGGGTTCCTTAAAAGGGTATTATGGGGGCTTCCTTGTAAGGGTTCAGGGTTCCTTAAAAGGGTATTATGGTTTAGGGTTTAGGGGTCCTTAAAAGGGCATTATGGGGGCTTCCTTGTAAGGGTTCAGGGTTCCTTAAAAGGGTATTATGGTTTAGGGTTGAGGGTTCCTTAAAAGGGTATTATGGTTTAGGGTTTAGGGTTCCTTAAAAGGGTATTATGGGGGCTTCCTTGTAGATTTTGTGGGGGTTTGCACGGAACCTATACAGACGCTGCTGGCGGTGAGATCCCGGTCAACGGTGATTTCGCAAAGTTGCAGTATGCGACTTCTCTACTCGGCCGGAGACGTAGACGAGGGTAGACGAGGGATCAGGGATCCGCTTTCACAAAGGAGGGAGATCTGCTCGGCCGACCCATGACTTCACATGAAATTCCGGCGCAGCACGATCCGCACAGGGCTCCGCTGGCACCACCCTGCCACCGAAAATCCAAATTTTCAATACCCAGAATGCACCCACTGTTTGTAGGTGGTACGTATGCCTGCATCTCGGCTACCTTCGCTCCGCCAGGAGCTATCCCAGCCTATCCCTAGGGCTCCAGTTGCCTAAATTAGTAGGTTACTAACCATGTATTATGTCACCCAGCTTATCGGATTTATACAAGGTCAGCTAGTACTCGGTAGACCCCTTAAAAGAGACCCCTCTTGACTACCCAGTAGCCTACCATTCAGGTAACCGGAGCCCTAGGGGTATCAGAAGCCCTAGGAACCCCAAACACCGCTATTTCCTAAACCCTAAACCCCCTAGACCCCTGAACCTCTAAACCCCAAAACCCGTAGACCTTAAACCCTAAGCCCTTGACCCTTAGACCCTAAACCCTGAACTCTTAAGTCCTAATCCCTAAGCCCTTATCCTATAAACTCTAAACCCTAAACCCTTTAACCATGAACCCAGACGCCCCAAGAAGCGGAAGCGCCGCAGCAGAGGAGCCCAAGAAAGCACAGCGCGGCGATCTCGGAGTGGAGCCGACCCGACGCACCCCGGCTTCGACGGCCTTTGCTTTATTTCCTGAGAAATTCTAGGGTTAGGGGTTCTTTAGGGTTTAGGGTTCTTTAGGGTTCCTTAGGGTTTAGGGTTTGGGGTTGCTAGGATTTAAGGTTATTTACAAGCTATTTGCTTTGGCAGCCCCGGTTGGCGCAAATCAACATGTCCTCCACCCACCAGAGGCACTGCCGACCCCACTCAATGAGGCGGAATGGGCTCGCTGTGTCCAGCAGATACACTCTCTATTTTTGTGGTAACATCATGGGATTGTCGCCGTAGAAGCCGCCACAGGCACTGGCAAAGGGCAACTCTTACTTTGGAAATTGCAAGAGCAATACCCAGGAGTCCTTGCCACAGCGCCGACTCGACCAGTACCGGACGGACTGCCCGGGAGTCTCATTGAGAAGAATTCCTTGCCGCCTCAAGCTCAGCCGCTGTCACGAGCAATTGATGCTCACATCTTGGCACGATCTGCTGTGGATGAGTCCTTCCAATAATTATCCAGGTTTTGGTGCCTGACGAGGCTATCATGCTATCTCCTGCAGCAATTCTCCTTGAAAAAGCGGCCCTGGAAGTTCCTCCTCACAACGGCCACATTGACCAAGGACGCTCTTGTTTGGTTCCAGTGTGAGGAACCGTTCCGAAGAGTTGATACATTGAATCGCCCTGCCCAGCAACTGCCTTAGTGCCTCGGAGTGTATAGGGCTTTACGGTTACGGTGCATTTTGGCCGCTACTGCCAATCCACTTACCTGTTTAAAGGCTCATACAGGGAAGTCATGTTAAGGAGCCGAAGTGTGCTCTTTGTGGAGCTCTCAGACTTATCTGACTCTGGGATGTCAGGTTCATCTGCTACAAGCTTTGCAAAACGATTTCTGAACCTGCCCGCTTTGAACTAAAAGGCAGCCCCTTTTGCACTAGAGAGTAAACTGGTTCTCCCTCAAGTTCCTTGTGCAACCGTTGTCTAAAGTCTAAACCCCCAAACGCTACACCCCTTATACAGCACCCTTACTGGTTCTCCTCCGATTCCCTTGTGAAACCCGCCTGCCCTAAACCCTAAAGCCCTGAACCCTTGTGCCCTAAACCCTAAACTTTATTATAAACCTCTTAAAAGCACCCGCAAAGGAACCTTTATATTAAAGGAACCCCGAAAACCATAAAGCCCTTACAGTAGAAGCCAGAAAGTTGGAATATCATTATCGTAACCCCTTTAAGGTAAAATTATAGGGGATCCTACCATTAATCCATATTCCAACTTTCTGGAGTTCCCTTTAACGAACCCTAAACTCTAAACCCTAAACCCTAAACCCCTAAACCCTAAACCCCTAAAGCCCTAAACCCTAAACCCTAAACCCCTAAAGCCCTTAAAGGGGTACTGTAAGTTGGTCTCGCCAAAAATTGCGCTCAGGGATCGGATCCTTCGAGGTCTACATGTGCTGCGAGGCCCTTGCTCCCAACATCTTCCCAAGCTTCGGGAATTTTGGGTTTAGGGTTTAGGGCTTCGGGAATTTTGGTAAATGGCTTTCTGCCTTCTATGGCGGTTCGAGTGTTTTTTTTTAAATGGGCTTTGTAACTGTTTTGGAAGGATCTCACAGGGTTTTGTGAGGTTCTTCCGGGGCTGCACGAGGGTTTGCAGGAAGTTCTTGTTCATTTTCGAATGAGGACTGTGATGAGAGTTGAATCAGGGTGTGCTAGAACTAGGGGTCTTATGAGGGTGCTTTTTGTTATAGAAGGGCTTTTCAAGGTTTCTCTTGGTCTCAGCATCTGGAGCCATGGGTTTAGAGTTTACTTTATTCAGGGTACAATGGGGTACAGTAGTCCTGGGTAATTATAGTTAGAACCGTGAGAGAACCTTTCTTAACTCCTGCAGGAACCCATCAAGCGCGCGTGAACAAAGTTAGACGCAATCATTGAAGCATTTCAAACACCCAAACCTTCATTTTGCAACCCTTACAGAGCTCTTGAAATAACACCCTCAAAGAAAAGCTGAAGGCACTTCAAAACTTCTTACCTTAAATCCTAGACACAGTAGCATCAGGCGACATGCCCCTACTTGGAGGTTCATGGGTACTCATAAATGGGGCTGTAGGGTTTGGGGTTTAGTACACCCTCTCAGAAACCCTAAACCCTAAACCCTAAAACTTCGCCGTCCCTCCTGGCCTTTTGGAGGCCTTTCTGGCGTCGCTGCTTGGGACTTTAGGAAAAAGGAGCTTCAAAAAAGACAAAATCCTAAAACTTCTTAGGGTTTAGGGTTTAGGGTTTAGGGTTTAGGGTTTAGAAGCCTAAAACCTCTTACTTTAAATCCTAGACACAGGCTCCTCTCCGGCCCTGGGGTGCTTTCCCGCTCTCGCAGCTGGAGCCGGACTTCAACTGCGACTTCGCTGATTCTCCAAAAGTTGTGGTGGTTACTTACTTGGAGGGTCTTTAGGGGACTTAGTAAGTAGGGGGCTCCTTTAAAGGGGATTCTAGGGGTTCCTTTAAAGGGCTCTATAGAGTTACTATAGGGTTTAGGGTTTAGGGTTCAGGGACTCAGTAAGTAGGTAGTAAGTAGACTTAGAAGTACCCTAAAAGGGACCCTAATTGGGGTTATGGTACCTATAAGAGCCTAAGATAACCAGTTACTAAGTCCCCCGACCCTCCAAGTAATGTTCAGGGTACCCTTAGCAGCAGTTCAAATCCGCTGTGGTTTCTTAAAGCTACAGGTTTTTCTTAGAGACGCTTCAGCATTAGGGTTTCGTCACGTGTGGAGGGTTTCGGCTTTGCGGTTTAGGGTTTGGGCCCAGGGACGTAGACCCCAAACCCTACACCCTAAACCCTAAACCCTAAACCCTGAACCCTGAACCCCAAACCCTAAACCCTAAACCCTGAACCCTGAACCCTAAACCCTAAACCCTAAACCCTTTACTTGAGGGCCGAGGAGGGCAGAAGCCTCTTACTGGGTAGGATTCATCATTCGATCCTTCGGCCTTGGGACTTACGCAGGGTTACTTGGAGGGTCTTTAGGGGACTTAGTAAGTAGGGGGCTCCTTTAAAGGGGATTCTAGGGGTTCCTTTAAAGGGCTCTATAGAGTTACTATAGGGTTTAGGGTTTAGGGTTCAGGGACTCAGTAAGTAGGTAGTAAGTAGACTTAGAAGTACCCTAAAAGGGACCCTAATTGGGGTTATGGTACCTATAAGAGCCTAAGATAACCAGTTACTAAGTCCCCCGACCCTCCAAGTAATGTTCAGGGTACCCTTAGCAGCGGTTCAAATCCGCTGTGGTTTCTTAAAGCTACAGGTTTTTCTTAGAGACGCTTCAGCATTAGGGTTTCGTCACGTGTGGAGGGTTTCGGCTTTGCGGTTTAGGGTTTGGGCCCAGGGACGTAGACCCCAAACCCTACACCCTAAACCCTAAACCCTAAACCCTGAACCCTGAACCCCAAACCCTAAACCCTAAACCCTGAACCCTGAACCCTAAACCCTAAACCCTAAACCCTTTACTTGAGGGCCGAGGAGGGCAGAAGCCTCTTACTGGGTAGGATTCATCATTCGATCCTTCGGCCTTGGGACTTACGCAGGGTTACTTGGAGGGTCTTTAGGGGACTTAGTAAGTAGGGGGCTCCTTTAAAGGGGATTCTAGGGGTTCCTTTAAAGGGCTCTATAGAGTTACTATAGGGTTTAGGGTTTAGGGTTCAGGGACTCAGTAAGTAGGTAGTAAGTAGACTTAGAAGTACCCTAAAAGGGACCCTAATTGGGGTTATGGTACCTATAAGAGCCTAAGATAACCAGTTACTAAGTCCCCCGACCCTCCAAGTAATGTTCAGGGTACCCTTAGCAGCGGTTCAAATCCGCTGTGGTTTCTTAAAGCTACAGGTTTTTCTTAGAGACGCTTCAGCATTAGGGTTTCGTCACGTGTGGAGGGTTTCGGCTTTGCGGTTTAGGGTTTGGGCCCAGGGACGTAGACCCCAAACCCTACACCCTAAATCCTAAACCCTAAACCCTGAACCCTGAACCCCAAACCCTAAACCCTAAACCCTGAACCCTGAACCCTAAACCCTAAACCCTAAACCCTTTACTTGAGGGCCGAGGAGGGCAGAAGCCTCTTACTGGGTAGGATTCATCATTCGATCCTTCGGCCTTGGGACTTACGCAGGGTTACTTGGAGGGTCTTTAGGGGACTTAGTAAGTAGGGGGCTCCTTTAAAGGGGATTCTAGGGGTTCCTTTAAAGGGCTCTATAGAGTTACTATAGGGTTTAGGGTTTAGGGTTCAGGGACTCAGTAAGTAGGGAGTAAGTAGACTTAGAAGTACCCTAAAAGGGACCCAAATTGGGGTTATGGGGTTTTAGGAAGTCGTGTTGTGCTAGTTTTTTAAGCCTCAAAAAGTTTCGACTCAGAGACCTTCGCCCAGAAGCCCAGGGCCCATCCAAAATCCTACACCACCTCTACCCTATAGCCGCAGCCTCCTGATAGAGGCCCACATCGTGTTCAGAGTTGTTCGTCTTTGTTGTGATGCGTGCGGACTTGAAGTCAGGATTGAAATAGAAGAGAGAGGGGGTTTTGGTCTCAGGGCATGCTTGGTCAACAATACGAGCAGCCCAGCTTCGAACTTGTATCATCAAGACTCAAGACTTTGCATCATGCAGTGAGTTTGTTTGTCCTAGTCATGTAGAAGCTATAGTATTTACAGTAGCAAAAGAGTATGTAACAACTGCGCCTTCCAGTAACCCGATAGAGCTAGTCTAAAGCATGCAGTTGTATTCCCGATTGAATGATCGAAGCAAAATACACCCAATGAGTTCTGGTGTAGTATCCGCTTATCCACCCTTGTACAGCTATTGCAGAACCTACCACTCTATGTCTATGTATAGTAGTAGAAACCTTACGAAACCCTAAACCCTGCACCCCATGCGGCGAAGATCCTAAGACTCTGGAGCCCTGAAGCACCCAAACACCCTAAAGCCCAAAATCCTGATCCCTAAGCTCTTTGCTAAGGTGTCTGCCTGAGCTCAAAGCTCAAGAGCCGCGCCTGGCCTTCGATGGACAATGTGGCTGGGCGGGATTCCTCTAAAGGGGTCATGTAAGGGTTCATTTTGAGGGTTTATCTGGGGGTCGAGGATTTCTGATTGTTGAGGCTCAGGTCCGAATCATAAGACCAGGGGTTTTGAACGGCTTTTGGAAGGTTTTGTCAGTTTTGTTCTAGATGGGGGCTCGCCCGCTTGACGTAGACGTCCAGTCAATAAAACACACTGGTTTGCGATTTGTGGTTTAGACAGTATGAGGTTTACAGTGTGAATTGTTTGGGCCTAACAGGTTTGCTACATCCCAGAACCTCACAACATGAAGTTGGAGCGTTGGGACCCATCGAGAATGCTATACTTCATCGACACTTTCAGAATAATACGCCATAGTGCAAAATGGAGTAGAGTCCTAAAGTGTAAGGCCAATTTGCAAAACGACCACCATAAATGACGGTAATTATGTCAGTGTCAGACCATATCCAAAGACTAACCTGATATACAGTACCATAGCCTTGTCGATGAACATATTCGCCAGAGTTGATCCTCTTCTTCCTCATACACACCCCAAACCTTCGCCGACGCCCTAAGCCTACCTTAAACTCTGCGCCCTTGAAACCCAGACCCGAAACCAATTAATCCCTAAACCCGAGTCCAAAAAGCCTGGACCCAAACCCCTAGCCCTATACCCCGTCCCTCAACCCTAAGCCCTGAACGCGTAGCCGAATCTAAAACACGTTGCGGAATCTGTGAAACGCCGTAAAACTAGATGAAACCCTTATGAACAACATAGTCATAACTTGGATGCTGCCGACGTTTTCTATAGGTATACAGCGCCCTTAATTACTAGTACCCTTGTTTTAGACTGTTGCTGCATGGGGCAGCACGCAAGTCAGGACCCTAGAGACCTAAACCGCCGAAGAAGGGGCCTGAATAAATAGAATAAAATTTTGGGGGCAAATCTTATACCATAATGGTGGCATTGGGCCTATAAGGGACGTAGTACCCTATATTAAGCCCCAGAAACGCACTCACTTCCCTAAACCCTAAAATCCCTGATTGATATCCGCCAGCTGAGGTGATGAAGCGGCTCTGTGCATCGATGCCTCAGGCCCTGAACCTTGAACAGGGCTTTAGGGTTTAGGGTTTGGGGACTTCGGGATTAGGGTTTCGGAGGTTTCGGGATGTTTTAGGGTTTAAGGAGCTAGTGCCAGGCTTAGGGGGTCTCAGGGCTTTCTATGCAGCTGTCTAGAAGGGTTCTTGAGACTTTCTATAAGGGTTTTTATGAGGTTCTAAACAGTTTCTATGGGGCTTTCCGCAAAGGTTCTGTATAAGGGTTCGAACAGCTTTCTGCACGGCTTTCTCCAAGACATGTCTGGAGCTTTCTACAAGGGTAACCCTGAACAGGGATGAGGGCCAAGCCCGTTACACACCCTGTCTTCGACACCCCCAAACAAGTGGGGCCAAATCCCCGCACCCTAGTCCAGCTGCAAAGAGCCCATACAAGGCCTGTGCTACCTGGGCGGTGTGTAAAGAACCCTTCATGATAAAACCTGAAATGGAAGCCTCAAAGGAACCCAAGTCTATTTCTGCAGCGATTTTTTACCATGTGCAGGCGATTGCTATAGTATTTTTAACCACTAGCAGCCGATTCTAACTTCGTAGAAGAGCTTTCAAGGCCCTATAGTACCATAATCGTTCTTAGTATCAGCATTCGTATTGTTAGGAGTATTCTTCTACTTATCATGATGAGAGCTTCTAAACCCAAAGGGTCCACATACACTACCATTGTGGAATTAGGTCCTTAAAGCCACAATAGCGATGGTCTTGCGGCACCTAAGTCCATAGTTGTAGTGTATATGGACCCTGTTTAGGGTTTAGGGTTTTAGGGTTTAGGGTTTTAGGATTTTAGGGTTTAGGGTTGAGGGTTTTACGATTTCAGGGTTTAGGTTTTTTTTGGTTTTAGGGTTTAGGGTTTATCTGGGAAAGGGCCCTAAAGGTGCCCCAAACCAGGTCATGGCGCACGTGCTCGTGCACAACGAGCTAGAGTGGCCGCTGCCCTTTGCGCAGCTCACCGAGCCTCGGGCAGCCGCTAATGTAGGGGTTATAAGGCGGGTTCCTGAAAAGGGAATTACAAGGGTTAGGGTACTATAAGAGTTCCTTCAAAGGGTTCTATATAGCTAATGTAGCGGTTATACGGTTGATGATGTAAATCCTGCATTACCTTAAGGACCCTAGACGATGTGAATTATGGTATATTCCTTATTATGGGTAATGCAGGATTTATATCATCAACCGTAAGGGTTCCTTAACAGGGTATTATAAGGGTTCCTTTACAGGGTACTATAAGGGTTCCTTCAAAGGGTTCTATATATGGGTACCATAGGGGTATCGGGTTGGCAGCAGCTAATGTCGGCATAAATAGGTTCTAATACGATTCCTTAGGGTTCCTTTAAAGGGGTATACAAGGGCTACTATAAGGGCTATTATAAGATATTATAAGGTAATCTCGGATCCCGAATACCTAATTTAACTTTTTTGCTGTGGCTTATTGGGATGGAAAGTTGAAAGTAATGTAGGGGCCTTACTAACAGGGTTTTCGGGGTTCAGCGTTTACGGACAACAAGGGGTCTATAACAAGGGTTCTGTTAATGTAAGGGGCTTTAATTCGAATTTGGGTGTCCCCCCCAAAACCCCATTCTCATTATTCAGGCCCCTACACAAGAGACAAAGCGTCACAAACGGGGGTACCGTAAGGGTTCCTTTAAAAAGTTCTACAAGGGGATTATGAGGGTTCTAGGGATTTAGGGGCTGATTTAGGAGCTTAATGAAGAGACACCGGGTTTCAGATTAGGGTTTTTCATTTAGATCATGACTACTTGGAGGCTCATGGTTAGTTATGAGTGGGGGTTGTACGTGGGTAACTACACCTATATCCCATCTTAGGGGACTTATAACCCCACTTACACCTACCCATGAACCTCCAAGTAGGGATAAAACGTCGTGAACCTCCTAGTAGGGACAAAACGTCCTAAACCCCAGAGGAAATCCGACCCTAAGCCCCTAAACCCTAAACGCAGTGTAAGCCCCGTTCGTGTGGCAGGTTTCTTCACGCAGCGTCCCGCAGCACAGAAAGAGACCATTGCACTTAACAAAAAGACTCCTGAACTCTCAGACTTGCACAGGAGTTCTAGCTGTACCTGCAGGTGGAAAAGAGCCCTTAACCCTAATTAAACCCTAAACCCTAAACCCTAAACAAAAGAAAAGAAAAAACTCTCCGACTTCTGACGTCATCCCAGGTCCAGGCTGCGGACCATTCCGTCCTTGCGCATGGTGAGCGTGGCCCTCAGAGTGCCCGAGCGTGCCACCAGGTTTAGGGGTTTAGGGGTTTAGGGTTTAGGGGTTTAGGGGTTTAGGGTTTAGGGTTTAGGGGTTAGGGGTTTAGGGGTTAGGGGTTTAGGGTTTTAGGGTTTTAGGGTTTAGGGTTTTAGGGTTTTAGGGTTTAGGGTTTAGGGTTTAGGGTTCAGGGGTTTAGAGGTTTAGGGGTTTAGGGGTTTAGGGGTTTAGAGGTTTAGGGGTTTAGGGGTTTAGAGGTTTAGGGGTTTAGGGCTTAGGGGTTTAGAGGTTTAGGGGTTTAGGGGTTTAGGGTTTTAGGGTTTTAGGGTTTAGGGTTTAAGGGTTTAGGGGTTTAGAGGTTTAGGGGTTTAGGGGTTTAGGGGTTTAGAGGTTTAGGGGTTTAGGGGTTTAGGGGTTTAGGGGTTTAGGGTTTAGGGGTTTAGGGGTTTAGGGGTTTAGAGGTTTAGGGGTTTAGGGGTTTAGAGGTTTAGGGGTTTAGGGTTTAGGGGTTTAGAGGTTTAGGGGTTTAGGGGTTTAGGGTTTTAGGGTTTTAGGGTTTAGGGTTTAGGGTTTAGGGTTTAGGGGTTTAGAGGTTTAGGGGTTTAGGGGTTTAGGGTTTTAGGGTTTAGGGGTTTAGAGGTTTAGGGGTTTAGGGGTTTATGGGTTTAGGGGTTTAGGGGTTTAGGGTTTAGGGTACCGGAGCCCGAATGATTGGGAATAACTTTTCCTTAGGGTTGCTTAAGGCGAGCTTACCATAAAATGCTCCACAACTTGATGCTGATGAGTCGGGCCATTTTCTCCATTGTCGCTCTATGCGGGCACATGGGGTGAACGAACAGAGAGATGAGAGAAACTATGAGCAACAAGGCCAAGCGAAAGCGCCAGCCGGCTCGGTCCTGGACACTGGTCGACTACACCACCGGGGATCTGGACTACTGGCGCCAGTCCCACCACACATGGCAGTGTCCAGCTGCTACCACGTGAACCCGGCGCGGGCCCTCAACGACACATACAAAAGCTCTCAAAGATCCTGTAAATAGGCCTTTGAGCTACATGTAGCAACCATAAAAAAGCAGTAGCGATGGTGAAGACCTTGATAAAGCCTCTCAAGACCCTTGTTGAAGCCAGTATAACGCCCCCTGTACACAGCCCTGCAAAACTTTGCGCCAAGCCTTCTAAGTCCCCCATTCTTGGAGGGTCGGGGCACTTAGTAAGTAGGTAGTAAGTATATAGACTTATAAGTACCCTAAAAGGGACCCTAATTGGGGTTATGGTACTTATAAGTCCTTAAAATAACCAGTTACTAAGTCCCCCGACCCTCCAAGTTAGGACTGACAAAGATGGGCGCGTCAGCGTCCAAGTGCCGCTCTTCACGCCGTTGACGCTCAAGGCCCTCTGCTTTCGCGTTCTCATTCTTAGGTTGGGGTTTAGGGTTTATGGTCTAGGGGTTCGGGTTTGCGCTTTGGGGGTTCAGGGTCTAGGTTTGGGGGTTTGGGGATTAAGTCTCTACTTGTTCCGTAATAAAGAGTGTTCAGAGCTCTGACGGGTCCTTAATGTTTCTTTTCGGATGCAGCGTTCACGAGCCCTAGAGTTGAGGCATGACTTTGTTGCGGGTTGACTACTTGGAGGTTCACGGGTAATTTTTAAGGGTTCCTTTAAGGGTCCCTTTAAAGGGATCTATAGGGAGTCTATGAGGGTATGGGGTTTAGGGCCTACTTGGAGGTTCATGGGTAGTTATAAGTAGGGTCATAAGTAGGGAAACCATACTTATAACCCATACTAGGGGATTTAAATCCCACTTATAGCTACCCATGAACCTCCGAGCATTGCTGTAGAATTGGTCTGAGAGTATCGGCATATTCATCGTAGCCGTCTCGCAGAGGAAGGTTTGGGCTGCAATAATGTATTTGGTGAGTCAGAGGACGTAGTCATTAGGTAGTTAGGTAATAACTATACTTCAAAGTATCCTAGACAGGATCCTAATTGGTGTTATAATACTTGAGTCTATAGTCTATAAAATGAGTACTTGCTAAGTCCTCTGACCCTGCAACTAGGGCTTTGAACAATTGGTGAACATATCGTTTGAACGTCTCCATGTTTGTACCATGCTGACATAGCTACACAGGTGGCCCACAACTGTATTGAACTAGGACGGCCCTTGTCTTAGCTATGCTGAGCCGAGACGTGCGCGGTATCGGCAATGTGGAATGAGACTTGTAATTGTAGCAGCGCAAGTGTGGCAGCAACGACGGCAAGGCTAAATCCCAAACTATTTGGACAGATAGTAGCCTCAAGGATTAGGCAAACCCCAAACCTTATACACATGCTTAATATCTATCTATCTATATATATATATATATACACACACACACATATGCCCTGAACCTTGATCCTCAAAGCCGTAGTTTATAGACGTGTTGCACTGCCACAGGTTTCCCTATGGCAAAGCCACTGTCAACAACATGGATAAGCACGTCCGATTGTCCTAGTAGAATCACCAGCCAGAAATGTCCAAGGGTAAAAGGAGGGACCCTTAATAAGGACCCCTAGGTTATATACCCTTAATATAGCTATTATATACCCAGTATATTGCCCATTATAGGGTCCCAGGGGTCCCCATTGAGGGTCCTTCTTTTTCCCCTTTGAAAATGAGCTGCGCTCCGATTGCCATAGCCATGGCACCTAATCGTGACATTCGGATGCTAGCGAAGGCGGACCTTTCCCGTGGCAGGAGCAGCCAAGACCTTCTCACAGATCGTAACACAGATGACGCCGACAGTAATGGCTTCCACAGCCAGAACAAATGGCAAGGCCATGCAACTGTAGTGGCATCGTGAGGGCCGTTAAATGTATTCAAGTTTACTTGTTCGTCAGCCTGACATGTAAGCTAGCATGGGCGGTGTTTCGGCAACGGGCTGAAATGCCAGACAAGATGAATAACGGCAGAAGAACTACCATTGCCATCGTCTTCGTCGACGTCGTTGTCGTCGCAGTCGCCAGTGTCATCATCACGACCATCAGGATCAGCACCGTCGTCACCATGGTATGACTAAGGCCAGGCCCTCATCCCAACCCACGACAAGCACATTCCTTAGCCTGAGCCTTAAACCTGAATCCTAAGCCCTAGCACCTGAAGCCCTAAACCCCTAAATCCCTAAACCGCAGACTCTCAAGCGCATTATAGAACCCCTTCTAAAGGACTCTTAAAGGAATCCCATATTACCCCCAAAGACCTAGCCCTGCACCAAAACATTGAACGCCTACTTGGAGGTTCCTGGGTAGTTATAAGCAGGGTTCTAAGTAGGGTGACCAAAGCACTAACCCCCAGATTGCTTGGAGGTTCATGGGTAGTTATAAGTAGGGTTATAAGTCCCCTAATATGGGTTATAGGTATAGTTACCCAACCCTATTTATAACTACCCATGAACCTCCAAGTAGGCCCTAAACCCTATACCCTTATAGAGTCCCTATAGATCCCTTTCAAGGGGCCCTTAAAGGAACCCTTAAAAATTACCCGTGAACTCCGTGAGCCTCCAAGTACCAGGCGGGGCGGCCTTCTCTGATGGACTTCCAAGAGAAGTTGCTGGAGATCGCCCGGGCGCCCTTCCTTGGGGCACGGCAGGGTTCCTCCCAGAGACTCCAATATCCCTTAACTAAGGAATATTTCTTAAAATCATATTAAGGACCCTGCTATAATTTAAAGCTGTATCCCTTAATTCCGGAATATACCTTAAGGCATATTCGGGATCCTACTTCAAATTCAGGGATATTCCGTAACTCAGGGATAATGGAGTCTCTGAGCTCAGAGGGTTCTGCAAGGGTTCCCTCAAAGGGATCTATAAGGGCTCATAAGGTTCCTTTATGGGCTCCTTTTGGGTTTTTTGGGTTATAGGGTTCATAGGTCATAGGGTTCCTTTAAGAACTCCTTTTGGGCTTTTTTTGGGGTTAGTTCAAGGGATTCCTGCCAAGGATTCCTTTTTGGGCGCTTAGGGTTCCTCCTTTAAGGGTTGCTTTGAGGGATCTGGAAGGGTGCCCCCTTCTTGGAAGAAGTGCCCCACCCTAAACTCCTAAACCCCGAAACCCTAAGCCTCTAAACCCCTAAAAACCCCAAACCCCTAAACTCCCAAACCCCTAAACACAGCTGAGGTGGCACCGGACACTCCAGTGACCTTCCTTGCTGAGACATCGGTTCGCAGCTGAGCGTCCGGGAGTCGGTTTTAGGATTTAGGCTTCCCTGGGGATCCAAAAACCTACCGTTTTAAGGGTCAGACCCTCTAATTAAGGGGTCATAACCTACTATTTTAGTAGGGTTTGGAGTCACAGGTCCTGTTAGGGTTTAGCGTTAATAGGGTTAATAGGGTTTTTAGGGTTTATAGGGTTTTTAGGGTTTATGGAAAATTTTGAGGGTTTATGGGGTTTATAGGGTTTGTAGGGTTTTTAGAGTTTCTAGGGGTTTATAGGGCTTATAGGGTTTGTAGGGTTTAGGGTTTAGGGTTCGGGGATTTAGGGTTGATAAGATGTATCGGGTTGAGGCTTAGAGGGCTGAGGTTTTGCAGGTTTCTAGGGGTTTTGGAGTTGTATAAGGGTTTGGGTTTATTTATAGGGTTTTGGATTCAAAGGGGTTTCGGCTCTATCGGTTTAAAGGGTTTAGGATTTGAGGATTTTTGGGGTTTTAGACTGTGCAGGTGTATATTCTTTACAGGGTTTAGGGTTTGGGGCTTGGTTTGGGGTTGATGGTTTAGGGTTTAAGGTTTAGTTTCGGCTTCAGGGTTTCGGGTTCAGCGCGGCAGATTGCGGATCTTCTCCGTGAGATTCGCTTCCTTCGACCCCTAAACCCTAAACCCTAAACCCTAAACCCTAAACCCTAAACCCTAAACCCTAAACCGTGACCAGCATGTAGAAGCATAAGCTGCACAGGGTTTAGGGTTTAAGGCTGGACCAGCAGGCAGCAAGAAGCCAGGTAGGCGCTGATAAAGGCGCAAATCACCCAGCTCTGGCAGCGCATCTACACTTTGGGAGTGCGCCAGGGGTATTCAGGGAACCATCTCGTAGTTCATGCATGTACCGCAAACCCCAAAACTGCAGATGGTCGGGGGTTCAGGGGCATAAGGAGGCGTAGGATTCAGGCATGAAAAGCGGCTTGGGTTCGAGTGCGTGGGCTATCGCGGCAGACTCGCAGTATTTCTTGAGAATGCCTATTCGAATTTCGAGTAGAACTTTTGCCGCAATGGCACCCTGTTCTCCCTAAGCCACTAAACCCTGAACCCCAGACCCTAAACGCTGAACCCTAAGCTCTAAACCCTAAACCCTGAACCCCTAAACCCTAAATTCCCACTCGGCCCCCTGGGGCCGTTCCCACCCATAACTGGGTGCCAGACACTCAAGATTCCCGGCAGCCTTGACCATTCGCACTGGGCGGAACAATGGGTGGAGCCTATGGAGAATGGTCCGAACACAGCCCCCAGCCAGAGCTAGGCCTAACATCCACTAGAATACCTTGATTCTTCCCTTGATGGGAAACCCAGTGATCAACTCCCTATGTGGGCGTTCCAGCGACCCGGGGCTTGCTGGGCCCCCAAACCCTAAACCCCTAAACCCCTAAACCCCTAAACCCTAGACCCCTAAACCCTGAACCCTTAACCCTGAACGCTGGACCCGAATCGGATGACTCAGGCTTCCCAAAATTTAAGCTTCGGGGTTTGCGGGACTAGGGTGAGAGATTTAGGCTTTAGGGTTCAGGGTTTAGGGTTGAGGATTTAGGGTCTGGGGTTTAGGGTTTAGGGGGTAGGGGACTATACTTCTTTGAATAGGCCTTATGAAGTCCTTGCTTTAGGTATTAAGGCAGCCTAACTCTCTCCCCCCTACCCCCTAAGGGTCCCTATGATTCAACAACACCAATAACAGAGAAAACCAATACTACTCAGATTCACAATAATTTGCCTACGAATAATCCTGCTACTACGAACAATGCTAATGCTAAGCACTATAAACAATGCCAAATATTGTAATAGCAACGATGACAATAGCAGCAACACTAGTAATGATAAATAGCAACAAAAACACTCACAGAAACACTCACAGGAATAGTAAGAATAGCAAGAATATTAAGATTAGCAAGAATAATAGCAAAAGCAAGAAAAGTACTATCGCAAACAAATTAGTAGCAATATCAATAACAATAACAATAGTAAGAAGGTTTAGGGTTGATGACTCCGGATTTCGGTTATTCCATCATAGCTATGGGCTGAGTTGGGTTCGAGGCATACAACACCCTACAAAAGCCCACCCTAAACTCTCCCTAAGCCCTGAAACTTAAGCCCTTAACCCTAAATCCTCCCCTCTGAACCCTAGACCCTAAATTCTACTCCCTACACCCCAACACTCAATTCTATGGAATACGAGGTCCAGCTGTGGCAGCGCCAGACATCCATGGAGTTGATCGCCAGCTGCCCAATGGACCAAGGGTTTAGGGTTTAGGGACCTTTCTGCGGGGGTTCTGGGACTCTACGGAGATTTCTGCGGACTTATGGAGCTTTAGGAATCGGTTTTAGGTCCGGGGGTCTTGGCTGTTACGGGTCTTGGGTTGAAGGTTTGGTGTAGACTGCTACATTGACAACGGTTGAATGAATAGAGGGGCCTAAAATAACAAGTACCAGTACTATTGTGCGGGTTCCTTATTCTAACTACAACACAGTATACCCCAAAGCCCTATTCTAACTATTAAGGCCCCTACAGTATGGCTTTGTTGTACTGTGTGTGCCGCGTTGGTTTACGTGTGTTCTTCTTCCCATGGGTTGCAATCATTCTTCTACTTGTTCTCATGCTTGCCGCTAAACCCTAAACCCTAAACCCTAAACCCTAAACCCTAGGGTAGACCCTATTTCAGCCCTGAAGCCTAAACCACAGGATAAAGGGGGACTGCGCATGGTGAGGTTGACGCTTTGCGTTGCAGAGCCCCGAGTAGAGCTGCTCTTTACAGCAGGTCCGTCAAAGACAGGAGTCTGAATAATTAGGTTTAGGGTATAGGGATTAGTACAACACCTATAGCGCCTTTTGTCATACGATAATGTAGCCCAGAACCCTAGCTGCCGAGATCCGATTCGAAGGATTTCGCATGCCTGTCGAGGGGTTCAGACCCCTACATCCTGAACTATATGTCGCCTCAAATGCCGAGAACTCCAAAACCCTTCGTAATCCTAACCCCAAGACGTAAGCTACCTCATAATCGGAAGCTTCTGAACTTTCAATGCTGCTAAATCCTCTAAACCCTCAACATCCCTAAACCTAAACCCTAAGCCCTAAACCTCGAAACCCTAAACCCTAAACCTCTAAATCCTAAACCTTAAACCCTAAACCCAAACCCTTAACCCCCATAGATCCCTTACCCTACTTGGAGGGTCGGGGGACTTAGTAACTGGTTATTTTAGGGGCTTATAAGTACCATAACCCCAATTAGGGTCCCTTTTAGGGTACTTATAAGTCTACTTACCACCTACTTACTAAGTCCCTGAACCCTAAACCCTAAACCCTATAGTAATTCTATAGAGCTCTTTAAAGGAACCCCTAGAATCCCCTTTAAAAGAGTCCCCTACTTACTAAGTCCCCTAAAGACCCTCCAAGCAAACCCCGAGACCCGAAGCCCGGCACCTGCACGCTAAACCACAAGTCCTCCAGAGCTGAGCCTTCGACTTACTATAGGAGCCCGAAGAATTACCAATACTACTGTTGATGATATGGGCAGTTGTCAAAATTAGGGTCCTTTTGGGGTCCCTATTAGAGTACTGCCTCTATTATTTACTAATCCTCAAGTCCTCCGGAGCTGAACTTGCGACTTACTCCTAGTAGTAGAGTAGGCAGAGTAGGCAACCTTTAAGGGAACTATCAGGGCCCCTTTAAGGGATCTATAAGGGTCCCTTTAAAGGGTCCATAAGGGTACCTTAGGGTTCTTTCCATAGTAGTAGAGTCGGCAGCCTTTAACCTCTTTTGGGGAGCATAGTCCCTATACAGCCCCTATAATATAACCAAAAAGGTTAACCCTTAACTCCCCAGGAGCCCGAAGAATTACCAATACCAGCCTTGTCCTTTTTCCATGGTTCCCCCAAAAGAGTAAGCAGACCGGCTAGTAGACCTTAAATAATTCCTACTAAGGGATATAGGTATAGGATTCTGTCTACCGTTGTTAAAAAACAAGACAAGGGTGACCAATACTACGGTTGATGATATAAATCCTGCATGACCCACAATAAGGAATATGCCATAGCTCCCATAGTTTAGAATCCTTAGGGTCATGCAGGATTTTGTCCATCAGCCGTATTTGGGAGGTTCCTTCGTATAACTATAGTATAATGGGCCCCAAGACCCTAGTCTAATTATTAAGGCCCCTATATTACACTTCGACAGAAACCCAAACCCCCTAGATCCAAAACTCAAAACTCTAGATCCAACACCCAAAGCTCTAAACTCTAAACCCAAGCCCGTATAGATCCCTTCTAGAAACCCCTTATAAGAACCCCTATAGATCCCTTCAAAGGAATTCTACACCTAGGATCCTCCACCCTAAGAGCCCGAACCCCGAAGCCTTAAAGATCCAATATCCCTTAGTTTAGAATACTTCGGTTGATGGACAAAATCCTGTATGACCCTAAGGACTCTAAACTATGGGAACTATGGTATATGCCTTACAATGGGTAATGCAGGATTTTGTCCATCAGCAGTTATACCTCTTAAAGGCTAGTAGGATCCCCAATATTATTTAAGGTATATTCCTTAATTACTTGGGGGTTCATGGGTAGTCATAAGTTCTAAGTGGGGTTATAAGGGGTTTAGAGTTCCTTTAAGGGTCCTGTAGGGTTTAGGGTTTAGGGACTAGGGGTTTGGGTAGTTGTAGCTGGGGTTATAAGTCCCCCAATATGGATTATAAGTATAGTTACGCCACTTATAACCCTACATATAACTACCCATGAGCCTCCAAGTTATTAAGGGATATACCTTAAATCATACCAAGGATCCTACTATAATTTAATAGGTATATACCCAAACTAGGGGATATTTTGGAGTCTCTGGGTTCCAGGTCTACTGCTGTGACCCGCGGCTCGACCCAGAGGATAAGGCAGTGGTCGCATGATCAGCTTAAGGCCTTCTTTTGCTGCGCATGTGGGTTTGGGGTTTAGGGTTTTCTGGGTGGTGTAGGGTGTTGGGGTTTTGGGGTGGTTCATCGTGCCAGAATTTGTGGCAGCGCCTTATCCCTGTACAGTCTGCATATGGTTAACATAAAGCTCCCCCTTCCCCCGCCCTCCCGCTCCAACCCTTACATTCTCAACCCTGTGCGGTGTTCTTCGAGCCTGCAGGAGGTCGGCGGAGCTATTTGTTCTTGGCAGGAGTAGGTAAAGGGTTTAGACAAACCCTGAACCCTAAACCCTCAACTCTAAAAGGGGAACAGGGTACCTTCACTAGCTGCCTGCTAGGAGGAGAGGATTCGAAATTTCATGCATCAGGGGTCTACATGAAGGTTTAGCGTCTCGGGGTTTTGGGAACATGCCAGGGTCCTTGACGCCGCCATGAGCGCTGTTTGGGGGCTGGCTATCGCTTTGGCAGCCTTGGCGGTAGGATTGTGCTTTGCAATCCCGGAAAATGCCGCTGAGAATAATCCTGCCTGGCCCTTGATCGCGTTCTGGGCATACTTTGTCGGCCATGTCGCTTTGGCAGATCAGAAATCTCCGTCGTCGTTTTGGATGCGCTGTTGCATTGTCACGGCTATCTGGCTGACCATAATCTTTGTACCTCTCATTCCGTGGCTGTTCTTGGGTGGCAGAGAAGGCTGTCGAGCTTTCGAGCCCACCAATTTGAAGACTATCTTTGGAAATACCTTTGAGGATATGTGGACGTTGCAATGTGCTATGTTTGCATTGAACTGGCTCTCTGCTCCATTCATGACATACATTGTGCTGGCTGAGCACCCGCCTTCTGCAAGCATTCGCGACGCGATTCGATGTACTTTGTATATGTTCCTGGGGAAGATCTTGGTGTCAGTGGCCGTCACCTTCGACGCCTGCCGAGCTGCTGATGTCAACGGGGATGGCTTCAGGGATTCTTATTGGCAGGGAGATGCCTGGATCGTGGCCTATGCGATTGGTTTCTGTGGAAGAGTCATAAGCTACTGGGGCGACGTATGGTGCATGCAGATGGAAGTCAGGAGACTTGGTGCCCTGGAAGAGGCATTCGGAGAACCGTTGCCTTGCTCTCAGCACGTAAGGCGGCTGTCTTGGTTGGTGCATGTGATGTACTTTCCGAGTGTGATCGGTTTTTTCACTGCCAACCGCTTGGATGATTTTCTACTCGCCGTGGGAGCCGCCCTCTTCATCGGTGTTTTGACAACTCTGATCTTGCAGGCCTTTTCTCTACCTCTGAAGGATTTGCAGGAGTGCCGCAGGATGTGTCGAGCAAAAAAACAGCAAGGCCAGATGGAAGATGAACTGACCTTTGCCATCAAGGTGATTCGCCGTTCTCAGGCCGGCATCTTGCTGGCTAATGTTTTAATAGCATGGCACATTCTCACGTTTGGTGCTCTGCAAGCATCCGCCGATGCATCTTGGTTTCATGCCGTGTCCTATGGAGACATTTTCAACTTCATCAGCAACGCGCTCTGCTTGATGATTCTGTCGGGCAGTTCTCTGCGGCTGCCGCGACTCAAGGGAATCAAGCGATCCGCAGGGAGATTTGATTCCGGGTTGTTGGAGGAAGCTTGCCGCACACAGCAGGTGGAATGCACTTGCGGGCAGGCAAACAACAGAGTCAGCAAGAAGTGGTCTCTGCAAAGAGTAGAGAAGACCTTGTCCGTAGCTTCCCAGCTGCCTGGCTGGTCAAGCTCGCATGAGGCTGACTGTGACAAGCGTGTTTGGGACGAAAAAGTTCCTTTGTCATAGTTGGGTAACATTTTACCTTTTTATGGGTACTTAAACCCAATAATAAAGAAAATGTAGATGTTTAACCTTATCCCAACCATGACCCAGGTTCAGGAGTTGGCAGACCGACGGATTTCGGTGGGTCAACTCTTGGATTTCTATGCGCAGCTCACGACGACACCTTTGATGCCGCATTTTGACCCTACCAAATCGACCACCCAAGACGTGGTCTTCAATGCTATCATTCCAGAGTCTCGCTGCGGTCCTCTTGGGAAGGCTCTGTCAGAGGTCCTGATGACAACGCCTGTGGGTTGTTGCAAAAGCTTGTCTTCCGCACCTCGCATGGTGACACACCACTGGCAGAACCGTTTCCGGGATTTGGTGGCTGCTGTTGTTGCAGACAGCCTGGGCTTGAAGCGTTGGGACAGCATCGCTGACCAACTGTCTGCTGACGAGCATGCAGTCCTAAGTCAACGACTCCGCAGCCAGGGCTCACAGAATATGGAATACTGGATCTGCGCTTTCTGCATCAACCAACATGCCAGTATTTGTGACTTCGTTGGGATAAGGGATGCGGTTACGGGGCAGGTGCTTCCCTCCTGCGACTGCGCCACGCCAAAGTACTTGAACGATCATCCGATCCTGTGCGAAGTTAACAAGTTTGACAGCATGATGGCATGCCTTCACCGGCACTTCCCACATCATTTTCTCCAAGTTCTTGCCGTCGATAAGCATTTCGAGATGTTCCGGCGGGCCTGGTGCGTCGCTGAGCTAGTACAGGCACATGCCAGCGACCTTGATCAGCACGTGGTTCTTCATTCTCCCGAGTCCTTAGAGACGAACTCGGGGCGCCTAAGCTCCCTGCGTGTGCAGGACTGCTTAGCTTCAAGGGCTGAGGACAAGGAGGCTTTGCCATAGTTGGGTAACATGTTACATTTTTATGGGTGCTTAAACCCAATAAGGAATAACAATGTACATGTTTAATCCTATCCCAACAATGAACGAGGAGGCCATTCTCTCGAAGATCGGTTCTACTAAGCACGTGGAGCGGTTCAACGAACGTTTGCAGCAACTACTGCTCGGTTCAGACGGGCTCTTCACCAGTTGCTTAGTAGCTGAGTGGATACACTTTACACTTTTTGGGATAATACTGCCCACTGTAAAACTGAAAGTGTGCACTTTTGGGGGTTTCTGAACTCAGCAACCAAGGTTGGGTGGACAGTGAAGCGCTTCTGCTGGAGGTCGGCACAGTCGCTGCGAGAGCCAGGGCTAGACGCTGCAATCAAGATGTGACCGTCACAATGGATGCCATCAGAATTTGAATTGCTTGTTGGCACACCGTAGGTGTGCGAGACGGTTCGTATGTTAAAGAGAGCGATGCATGAACGCATGCACAAATTCGCTCCAGCTTCTCTCTTGTTATCTGGCGATGTGTGACGTGTTTGTGTTTCACTGCTGCAGTTTTAAACGCATCAAAGCCGAATTTCCTCAAAGGGGTGGCCGTTGTAAATTGTGGCAACAAATCTGTGCAAGGATCTCTGTGTGGGGCTTTGGGTGATGCAGCTGCAGGGCACAAGAAGAGCAGTCCAATCAGGGTAAATATGATTTTGACACCGGCAGCAGGATGAATAAGAGGTTAACAAGATCCACGGCAGCGAACACACCCTGCACAAGCCTCAAGATACCAAACTCAACATCCTGCATTACCTTAAAGACCCTAAACTATGGGAACTATGGTATATTCCTTACTATGGGTAATGCAGGATTTATATCATCAACCGTAGTATAGAGGCCTGAATAACTACCTACACCATTTTGGGGTTTCTTTTTATTATCATTCTGGTACAATGGGCCCCAAAACCCTATTCTAACCATGAAGGACCCTCTTCATAGCCCTTATCGTAACCTCTATAGACTCCTCCTTTAAGGGAACCCAGAGACTCCAATATCCCTTGATTAAGAAATATGCCTCTTCAATTATATTAAGGATCCTACTATCGTTTAAGGTACATTCCTTAATTCAGGGATATTGGAGTTTCTGGGAACCCTTTACCACACCCTCTTTCTCTGCAAAAAGCCCGGGAGGACCCGTATAATAGCCCTTATGGTAACCTCTGAAGACTCCTCCTTTAAGGGAGCGCTTTACTGCACCCTCTTTTCTTTGAGGAAAACCCTGAAGGACCCTTATAATAGCACTTATAGTAACCTCTATAGACTCCTCCTTTAAGGGAACCCAGAGACTCCAATATCCCTTGATTAAGGAAGACACCTCTTCAATTATAGCAAGGACCCTACTATAGTTTAAGGAATTAAATTCTTCAATTAAGGGATATTGGAGTCCTTGGGAACCCTAAACCCTAAACCCTATAGATTTGTTAAGGATTCCTTAGAGGAACCCTAGCCTCTTTCTTTGCAAAAGTGCCAGTGGGAGGCGGTTCCGGAGTTGATCCCTTTCCAGGGCCAGATCGAATACACGACCGGCGAGGCCTCGACTGATAGTAAAGGGGCACTTAAGAATTAGAAGAGGGTTCCGGGCCTAGGGGTTTAGGGTTGAGGGTTTAGGGTTTAGGGGGTTTAGGGTTTAGGGTTCAGGGAGGAGGGGCACTTAAGCATTAGAAGAGGGTTCCGGGTTTAGGGGTTTAGGGTTTAGGGTTTTAGGGGTTTAGGGTCGAGGGTTTAGGGTTTACGGTTTAGGGAGTTTAGAGGCACGTAAGAATTAGAACTTAAGAATTAGAAGAGGGTTCCGGATCCTTTAAAAGGGTTATATACTCTAAGGGATCTAGAAGTTTTGGGTTCTTTGCCCTTGTAAGGGTATATGGGTAGTTGTCAAAATTATGGTCCTTTTTTGGGTCCCTAATACTGTACGGCACCTAACATTTGGGGTTCCCAAAACCCCTAAACCCTAAACCCCTAAACCCCTAAACCCCTAAACCCTAAACCCTAAACCCTAAACCCTAAACCCTAAACCCTAAACCCTAAACCCTAAACCCTAAACCCTAATTTTGACCACCACCCGTATAAGGGTCCCAGGCTTAAGGGCTCTCATACTAGGGGCCCATGGTTTCATCCCAAGATAGAAGAGGGATCCGGGATCCTTTAAAAGGGTTTAGGGTTGAGGGTTTAGGGGTTTAAGGGTTTAGGGTTTAGGGGTTGAAGGGTTTCGGGTTTAGGGTTTAGGGTTTAGGGTTCCGGGATCCTTTAAGCGGAATAATCTAAGGGAGTGTAGGGGCCGGGCCTCAATAATTAGAATAGGGTTTTGGGGCTTCCGCAGTATAATTCTGGTATGATATACCCTTAGACTCTATTCTAGCTATTAAGGCCCCCAGAAGTAGGGTTTGATTTCGCAGCAACCCAGAGATTCTCCCCAGGATGCCCCAATTAAGGAATTCTGGGACATAGGGCTCCTTTAGGGGATCCGCAAGGAATATACGTAAGGGTTCCTTACAGGGTTCCTTAAAGGGATCAATAAAGGGTTCTATAAGGGAAAAAAGGAATATGCCCAAAATAAGAGTAGGATCCATACTATGATTTGAGGTGTATTCCTGAGTTAAGGGATAGGGCAGTTTTTGGGAAGGGCGGCAAGAAAGGTGTAATATGCTTGAATGCACACTCCAGGCTCGAGGCTGTTCGTGTTGTCAATTCGACAAGGTTTAGTTGACTGTAGTGTCATATACAGACTTGCACTGACCTGTAAAGTGCTATAAACTATAGCTGTGGCTGTGCAACCACCATTTACCTTGAGGTAAGTAGTCAGTCTTGTCTTAAGATTCCACTATTGCTGTCATACACTCCTTGTGCGTAACAAGACTGACTGCGACCCCGATGGGATAAACTCTAAACCCTAAACCCTAAACCCCAAACCCTAAACCCTAAACCCTAAACCCCAAACCCTAAACCCTAAACCCCAAACCCTAAACCCTAAACCCTAAACCCCAAACCCTAAACCCTAAACTTCGATCCTATACAAACTTCCAAAGCACTCTAGAGCCTCGAGACCCTCAAGCCCTAAGCAACGAATTATGGTACACATTAGAGTCCCTGAAAGGAGCCCGTATAGTACCCTCTAGAGGAACCCCTTGAAGCCCTGAACCATAAAACTCTCTAAAACCCTAAACCCTACACCTCAAGACCCTAAAAGCCTTGAACCTATAGCCCTAAACCCGGAAACCCTGAGCCCTAAAGCCCCGAAAGCCCTTAAAACCCTAAACCCCTAAACCCCTAAAAACCCTAGTGCCCTAAGCCCCTCTTCGGAAGGCCCTGCGCGGTGATGCCGAAGGCATCCTAAAGGGCCGCCCGGACCCTCTGAAGGCTTCCCCGGACTTCTTTTGGCAAGCATCTTAATGGCGCTACTACAACAACAATGGTGAACCCGAGAAAGTTGGAACATAAATGTAGGATGCCTCATTCCAAAAATGTCTCCATATGCGGATTGTCAGCGTTCCAGAAAGGCTTCACGGGGTTCCAGTACTAGCCTCGTTCCGTTGTCGTTTTGTAGTTCGCTCTCTTGATTGACTAGTAGGGCTGGGCTTGGGTACGGTGATTTTAAAGGGTTGCTGACAAACCGAGATTGGTATGCTCATTCTTGTACCTGCACTTCTATCTATATCTATGCCGATGTACACAAAACATACAAAGACGTTTTCAGGTCTCAGTCTTCTTCATGTCGGGAACTTCAGAAAGGGGCTTCAGGATTAGTGTGTAGACGGTGGCAAGCTGCATGGATTTAGGGCATGTGATTTGCGCTTCCAGGTTTTCAGCTTTTTCGGGCGGATGCCTTTGGGTTGTGAAATTTCGGGTTCTAGGGAGCGGTATTCGCAATTGGATCACTTTTTGCGCAGCTGCTGCCGAGTGGCAACAGTCGCCCAGTAAGTGTTCATCGTAATAAAGACCGCTAGGATGATGGTGGCTTGGTAACGGTGGCTGTGCTCGTGATCATGAGTCCACCAGTGTCGCGACCATTACCGCATGGTGGCCATCATCAGACTGATGCTGCTAGCAACAGTAGTAACAACGCGGCTTTTTTGGGCACTTCATGCAAGATGCAGCACTGTTCGAGCCCGAGCACAAGAAAGAACCGCAACACCTAAACCCGTAAACCCTGCACTTCCAACCCCGAAGCCCTAAACCCCAAACCCCAAAACCCCTAAAACACCCTAAACCCGAAGCCTAAACCCCCAAACCCCAAAACCCCTAAGAAACCCTAAACCCGAAGCCTAAACCCCCAAAGCCCTAAGAGCCCCTAAACCCGAAACCCCCAAACCCTATAGATCCCTTTAAGGAGCCCTACAGATTCATTCTTTAAAGGAACCCCTAGGTCCCCAAAGCCCTAAGAGCCCCTAAACCCGAAACCCCCCCAAAACCCCCGAGAGCTCCGGAGCTTTCGCAAGGACGCCGACTTCGTGAGCTGCACCGGCTGGAGGCGCAACACCGGAGCCAGGGGCTGCACTCTAGGGATCCCTTAAAAGGGGCCCCTAGAGCCCTTTAGGGTTTCAGGATTTAGGGTTGGGTTTAGGGTTTAGGGTTTCAGGATTTAGGGTTTAGGGTTTAGGGTTTAGGGTTTCAGGATTTAGGGTTTAGGGTTTCAGGATTTAGAGTTTAGGGTTCAGGATTTGGGGTTTAGGGCACCCAGACCCAGAGACTCCAAGGATCCCTGGGAGGATCCATATAGGGCCCCAAATCATTAGGCGATCTACTTTCTAGATCCTCCCGGGGGTCTGGGTTAAAGGAATAGACGTAGGATTTACGGTGTCCTTAACTGAGGCAGCTGGAGTTTGCCGCTTCTGAGGGTTTAGGGGGTTAGGAGTTCGGGGTTAGGGTTTAGGGTCTTAGGGTTCAGGGTTTAGGGTTTTGGGTTGAAGGTTGAGAGTTCATAAACCCTAAACCCTAAACCCTACACCCTACACCCTAAACCCTAAACCCTAAACTCGAGGGTTTAGGGGTTCGGGTTTATGGGATCGGGTAGTAGGGTCGAGCTGGCTTTAGGGTTAAGGCATATGGGGTGTAGGGCTTAAGACTTAGGCTTGGGGCGTGTGGGGTGTAGGGCTGAGGATTCAGGGTGAAGCGTTTAGGGTTTAAGTTTTGGGGTTTAGTTAGGTTTACTTTTGGCACAAAAGACCTACCACGTTCGGAATTATATATAGAAACTACAATAAGGAACCTTACAAAGGAAGGTCTTCTCGGCTACAGGTAGGGCGTAAGATTTAGGGTCGAGTCCAGGGCTTGGTGTGCGCTAAAGGAGCTTGGCGTGAGGCTTCGAGGGCGGGGGGGGGGGGCTGCGGATGTTTGTGTTTGTAGGGCTTATACTAATGTTTGGGGATAAAGGTTTCTTGTATCAGCCGCTTGTAGTTCAAAGCCAGAAGTTAGTCATCTGCCTTGACACTAAACCAACCAAAAGAGTCCCAAACCCTTAATAAACTTACAAAACCTTCCAAGATATCTTAAACTTTGACTGTTGAACAGTCCTAAACTTCTAACACAAAACTTGTCCAAAACCTCGACGACCCTAAACCCTGAAGCCCAAACCCTAAACCCTAAACCCTACCCCCTAAACCCTAAACCCTCATCCCTAAACCTTGAAAACCTTCCCCAAAAGCCTGAACCCTAAACCCTACTCCCAAAACCCTAAAACCCTAAACCCTAAACCCTAACCTAAGCCACTAAAGCCCAAAACCCTAGACCCCGAACCCTCTAAACCCTAATCCCAAAACCCTAAACTCCTCCCAAAAAGTCCACCGGAGCTCTCTGATGGAGCCCTCCGCGGGTGAGCGCGACTTGCAGAAGCTGCTAGCAACCTTGGAGCCGGCGAGGCGCCGGAGCTGTTATATATATATATATATATATATATATATATATATTTGTATACATATATATGGATATATGGATTTATATATATATATATATATACATCTATATATATATATGTATATATATATATATACTTCTTTTGCTATCTTACATGTATATATATATATATATATATTTTTTTATTTAATGTTTTTCTATTTGTTTTTAGCGGGGGTGGGTTTTAGTTTAGGAATTAGAGGTTTAGGTTGGGGTTTAAGGGTTTAGGGTTTTTTCTTCCTTTTGTCGCCGGAGCTTTTTTCTCCTACCATTGGTTAGTAGGGAACGGAAGAATGGTAGCCATAGTAGCTCTCATTGTGCCCCATTCCTCCATGCTCTACTAACCAAAGGTAAGGTTTTGGGTGGGTTTAGGTTGGGGTTCAAGGGCTATGAGGCTTTGCATGATCCTTACAGGGTTCACGGCATCTGAGGAGCTTCGAACGCTGCTAAAGGGGGATTGAGGAGTCGAGGGCTGTTCAGGATTTCATACGGGCCGGCAAGGACTGCATCAGGGGCTGTATCAGGCGAGTTCCGGAAACCGTGTCTCGAAGACCTTCGCAGGGCGAAATGATGGGTTTATGTTTATGGGCTCTTTATAGGGATTTGATCGGGCCTGTGGCTTATGAGGGGTTCTAAATGTAGGGGCCTTAGCGATTAGGACATGGATTTGGAGTTTATCAGTTTATCATAGTCATTGCATTTGTAGTAGGGAGCCTCAAGGAAGATTATAATGGTAATCAGCTCAGACTTCTAGACTAATTATGCGTCTTCCATGGGACTTGTAGCAGGTCCCAACTGGGCCTGCCCATGGTTCGCTTTGGGTTCGTCTCTGAGGGTGTAAGCCGCGCCCCGAAAGCCTGAACCAAAAGCGATCAGAAGCCAGCCACCCCAAAAGCAGATACCCTGAACAAGAAACCTGCAACCCCAAAAGCAGGGACCCAAATCCCTGAGCCCCCAAACCCGTAAACCCCTAAACCCCTAAACCGGGTACCAGTCTTGTCCTATAGGCGTGACGGCGAATACGTCTTCGTGACGGTGCCAGCGGGTGATGAGCGCTACGAAAAGGTGGAGAGGTGCGGTGTCCAAAAAGTCGGGGGTTTGAGGTTAGGGCCATATAGATCTCAGGGATTAAGGTTTAGGGATTTAGGAAATCTAGGATTTAGGGATTTTGGGGTTTAGGGGTTTTTGGGGTTTAAGCTCTAGCGATTTAGGGATTTCGGGGATAGGGATTACGGAGTTAGGGATATGGGTTTGGGGGTTAGGGTCTAGGGCCTAAAGAGATGCTGCAAGAACTGCTGCCGAACATCTAGCCTATGCCCCAAACTCTCGGACCCTAAAGCTTGACTTCGAACCTTGGCTTCAAATTAAGGCTTGGGGCTTAGGATTTAGGGTTTATGGTTTAGGGTGTGGCCTGAGGCCTGAAACCGTAGGGCTTACAACGCTCAGCCCTGTCCGGATTCTGCAACATACTTGTATCACTTATTCCTGCTTTTCTGTGAATCCTAATCCGTATTCTGCTTCCCGAAGTTCCAAATCCGCAAACCCTAACCCCCTAAACCGTAACCTCTACAATAACCTAAAACCGTGAGCCATGAGCCATGAGCCCCATTTTACCTCCCGTATAGCCGCATAGCCCTTTACAGAACTGTTCAAGGAGCCCCTCCCAATACCCCCGAGTAGTAGAGTAGGAACCTTTTTTGGGGTAGTATCGTCCCTATATAACCCCTATATTATATAACCAAAAAGATTAACCTTTAGGAAAAGGGATCTAGGCTAGGCCTTCTAGTTTAAAAGTCCCTTTAAAGGGTACTATACCAAAAAGGGTTTTAGGGTTTAGGGCTTCAGGGTTTTAGGATTTAGGGTTTTAGGGTTTGGATCTATAAGGTCCCCAAATACCCTTTAAATAGTCCTGACTCCCCAAGCCCTACTTGGAGGGTCGGGGGACTTAGTAACTGGTTATTGTAGGGACTTATAAGTACCATAACCCCAATTAGGGTCCCTTCTAGGGTACTTATAAGTCTATTTACTACCTACTTACTAAGTCCCCCGACCCTCCAAGTATGACCCCTAAATCCAGGTCAGATCTGCTCATGGAGTTCAAGGAGCAGGAGGGCATCACGTTTCTGCACTTGCTCAGTGAATATTATATAGGTGGAGATTAGGGGCTGTATATAGGGTATAAAATGATGTGGTTTGGGGGTTCTGCACTTCTCAGGGAACATTGTGTAATGAGCCGCCCCAAAAGTTTTGTGACGTTGTCCTTCGCCCCGGCTCGTCACTGTTGAGCAGCCCGCCATACGTGCCGACGTTGTCGTCCCCCCAAAAGTTGGAACCAGGATTCAGGATGATTCGCGCTGGGATTACCCATACTTTACTGTTAGGGCATGCGGATAATGACGTTCCAAATTTCTGGCATCTACCGTATGGGTTTGGGATTTAGGGTTTAAGCTTAGGGGTTTCGGGATTGGGGTTTAGGGATAAGCAGTTTAATTTGGGTAGATCCCT
>CAJNDT010000416.1:65000-147500 GCA_905221615.1 Symbiodinium sp. CCMP2592
GGGGTGCAGGGCTTCAGGGCTCCAATACTCTAAACCCAAAGTCCAAACCCCAAAACCCTAAACCCGACTAGTAAATTGGGAGTTTCCGAAAATTAGGGGTACCCTATTTTGGGGTCCTTACAATGAGGATCCTGCTACTTAGGGTGCTATATTAGGGTCCCCCAATTTCGGAAACTCCCAAACCTAAAGCCTAAACCTTAAAGCCTTAATAGAACCCTTGTAGATCCCTGAAATCCCTTAAAGCGACCCCCTATTTTCGGAAACTCCACCCATATACAGTCCTTCGAAGGAACCCTTATAGTACCCTTGTAGAAACCCTTTAAAGGGATCCCTTAAAGCGTCCCGCTATTTTCGGAAACTCCCTAAACCCTAAACCCTCTACAGAATCCTTATGGATGCCGTTAAGGAACCCTCTGAAAGGAACCCTAGGGCTGCCCTATTTTCGAAATATGGGACCCTCATATAGCACTCTAAATGGTAGGATCCATATTATAAGGACCCCAAATTAAGGTACCCCTAATTGTCGGAAAAACTCCCATTTCGAAGCTTGTTAGCAGCCCAGGAACGGGCGGTGGCCACGTTGCAGAAAATGTCCAGAGATGCACAGGGACCTTCTACGTGACGGTCCTTCTTGCTAGCCGCCGCTTCGTGCGTAGAAGAAACCGCAGTGAATACGGGGAAGATAGGCATAGGGGCTTCAAGCTTTAACCTTAAACCCCAAGGGTCCAAGTACTTCTTATCATTTGACTCTGGGGCCTGTTTAGGTACCAAACACTGTAATAAAGGACTACTTGGACCTTCAATGTAAGCGCTCTTGGGTGATCTTGTTTCATGAAGCTGCCAGCTTGATCTCGAGAGTGCTTGATGATCGCGGTGCGCAGCTCTGCTGCTGCCTGCTTTGATTTATGCGCCTGACGCATCGAAAAGTTGCGCAAAAGGGGCAAGTGGCCTTAAGCTATGCCTGCTAGACTCTCGTCTCGATAGGCATCAGACAAAAAAACAGAAGGCTTAGCAACTTAGGCGGGGTCTCAAGGAAGACCGAGCGGATGTAACTGAACATCTGCTGCGATACGGGAGTTTTCCGAAAATAGGGGACCCTAATATACAGTATCTTAAGTAGTACGATCCTAATTACAAGGTACCCCTCATGCCCGGAAATTCCCACTGCCGAAAACAACTCGAAACCCAGCCACCGCTTGGCGGTAGCATCCGCTCGCTAGGACCAGCAGCAGGCCTGTTACTAGCAAGAGGGCGAGTGGTCAAAGGTGTTTTGTATTCCAAGTAGTAGAGTAGGTAATCTTTAATTTTTTATAGGGTAGTGTAGTCCCTATGAAATCCTACATAACCAAAAGGTAGTTTCCCATGACACCCGACAAGTAGGTCTTGTTTCTTCTGGGAAACACAGTCACATTACCTATCCAGCTTCGTGCTAATTGTCCGGCGAGCAGCCATGAGCCACAGTCATGAACTTCTGGATTCTGGATACTCTGCCCGTGTACTGCGCAGAAGTGCTGCTGCCTGTTGCTAGTGAGAGACATGGCCAACCGACCAGAGTTCCAATCGGAACCAGAGCCATGCTACCAGCAGCACGAAGGTCACCATAGTAGCAACAAGCACCAGCACACTATGCCTCGTAATTCCGTCGTGGTTGTAGCATCACTCGTAGCAGTATATACTAATGAACATCTTAAACCAACAATCGAATCCTTAAACCTCGTAATCCTAGATCTCGACCCTGGACATTGCAATATCTACAAAAGAAGTCGCAGGTCCTGCCCTCTCAGCGAAAGGGCAACGGAGGCTGGCGACAGATTCCAGTAATACCGGGTTTCTTAGGGTTGTGGGCTGCTACTGCTGCTGCGGCTACTACGACGACGACTAGTACTACGACCACCACCACCACCACCACCACCACCACCTTCCCCCACTGCTGCTGCTTCTCCGAGGACTATGATACTGCTACTGCTATTCTTACTTTTGCTACATAAACTACTGCTGAACAGCACAATTGCTACTGCTACTGCTTGTGTTCTTTGCATCGAGTCAGTGTTTGTAGCACTATTGTCGGCATCCTCCTCGAACTTATCATCATCAACGCTGTCGCCATCAGCACCCTCGTGCTGGTCCTGGCCGGCATCTTCGTCTTCACGCTATCTTTCATATACTTCCTACTTCATCGTGACCGGTCAGCTGACCAGTGTGTCCAATCTTCACGGACCCACTTTTGAGCCACTCGCTCAGCCCATGACCCCAGCACATGGGGTGCCCGGTTCTGTTGGGCCCCGGAGCCCCGAGTCTGCAACTACCAAAGCTTGTTTCCTCGAACAGCCACACATCGGATATTCAGACTGTCGTCGGCCTTGGAGAGAGATAATGCTTGGTTCAGGTTTAGATGAAAGGGGTTGGTGGTACAATGCTTGCATGATGATTCTGTAAAGACCGGCAACACCCGATTGCAATGTCGAACAGATTTTTGTGTTTCTGGATTATGCCCAACACTCTCATACTTTCGTCAAACCCTGAGAACTAGACTGCGCACGCTAAAGCTTTGTAGCCCTAAATTTGTTTTTTGAATTCTAACCCCTCGTAACAGCCACCTAAAGCCCTTCAACAACCCATACGAGACCGGTATTAGCCAGCTGATGAAGGCCTTATAACACCCCTTCGCAGGCTCATTTGAAGCCCTTATTCGAACCCTTGCAGAAGTCTTCTGAAAGCAATTCCAAGCGCAAACCCTAAACCGCTAAACCCCTCAACCCCCCTAAATCCTAACACCCTACCTTGAACCCTAAACCCTCCCCTGAACCCTTCATAAACCCTAACTTCATATAACTATAGTCTAATGGGCCCCGGAACCCCTGACACCCTGAACCCTGTCTAAACCCTACCACCTCCCCTCCCCCCCACCAACCCTAAACCCTAAACCCTAAACCCTAAACCCCTAAACCCTAAACCCTAAACCTTAAACCCTAAACCCTAAACCGTAAACCCTAAACCTTAAACCCTAAACCCTAAACCCTAAACTCTAAACCCCCTAACCCTAAACCCCAAACCCTAAACCCTAAACCCCCCTCAGCCGCTTGCCGGCGAGGCGCACGGCACCGGCCGCCTGGTCGCTGTGCCCAGCTGTCTCTGTCGTGCAGGGATTTGTGAAAGTCGGATTTAGGGATTTCGTGGGGGTTCCTTTAAGGCTTCTTTAAAGGGCTATAAGGGATCTATAAATATATATATATATATATGTATATATATATATATATATATATATATATATTAGAAGGGATCTATAATAGGGTCGTCGGGCTTAGGGATGCCTTTGCAGGGTATAAGGGTATTAAAGGACGGTTCCTTCAAGGATTCTTTAAGGGGCTAGCTATATATATATATATATATATACACACACACACATTAGAAGGGATCTATAATAGAGTCAGGGGTTTGTGAAAGCAGGGTTTAGGGGTTTCGGGGTTCCTTTAGAGGGTATTGTGGGGGTTCCTGCAAGGCTTCGTTAAAGGGCTATAAGGATCTATAACAAGGTTTGGGGTTTGGGGTTGAGCTGTTTTGGGTTTAAGGATTGCGGATTTGTAAAAGTAGAGTTTACGGCTTTGGGCTTCGTAAACCGTAAACGCTAAATCCTACGCTGTGATGCATTGGACGAAAGGTTCTGAGGGCTTTGGGGTCCCTAGTATAGTACTACGGCTCTCATATAGTATATCTCAAGTCGCCAAGTGAACAACGTGTATGTCTACTGGTGTGATGTGCGATAGGGAATTTCACAAAATCTGCTTGTTTCGGGCTCTTTACTATGCAAACCCTGAGCCCTACCAAACCTGCCTGGTTAGCGGTTCCTTAATATAATTCCGTATAGAAGTCCTGAAAAGGTTGCTTATTTCAGGTTAAAGATTCTAAACTAGCTAAGCCCTACCCGCCCTAACCCAACACCGCATTCATTCCTCCCTCACTGCACGATCGTTCAGCGTTCAGTGTTTACAGGTTAAGGCTTGATTAGAACTCCGGGGTCATTTTGAATGCTCTCATTTGCCTTTGACAACCTGAGAAAGACAGCAGGCAGCGGCCGCCGTTCCTCCGGTTCCAGGGTACGAACAGGCAGAGATGGGAGTTTCCGAAAACTAGGAGTGCCTCATTTTGGAGTCCTTGTAATAAGGATCCTACTATTTAATTTAAGGTACTATATTAGGGGGTACCCTATTTTCGGAAACTCCCATGGGTGGCACCCTGCGTCTTCTGCGGAATTTCCTCGAACGAGTGCTGGTGCACAGGCACGGGGCCCGGAGTCAGACCGACGGCATTCCGACCCGACGACAGCGGGAGGCACAGGAGTAGGCAGGCAACTTCAGTGTGGTGACCTGCCTGAAGGACCAAATGACCCTTAAAAGTAGGGGCCCTATACCCATATACTATGAATCCCTATGTGGTATATGAACCTTAAACCCTTTTAGGAATCATTTCGTCCTTAAGGTGGGGCGACCCCGAGCCTGGAGTCGGCCGCACGGGGAGTGCGCACTTCTCCTTTCCAACGCAAGGCGATCGGACTTGCCGCTGCATAGGACGGTTGGTAAGCCCAGAGCTTCGAAAACCCCTGAATTAAGGAATATGTTTAAATTATATTAGGGATCCTATTATACTTTAAGGTATATTCCTTGATTAAAGGGTTTTGGAGGCTCTGGGAGTATGCAACGTCGAAGCTGGCCGCAACAAGACTTGCCTCTGACTGCTCGCGGGGATTGTCTGCTGACTGCTTGCATAGACCCCCAAACTCCAAATCCCCTAAACCCTAAACCCTAAACCCCAAACCCTAAACCCTAAACCCTAAACCCTAACCCCCAAACCCTAAACCCTAAACCCTAAACCCTAAACCCTAACCCCCAAACCCTAAACCCTAAACCCTAAACCCTAAACCCTAAACCCTAAACCCTAACCCCCAAACCCTAAACCCTAAACCCCCAAACCCCAAATCTGAAACCCCTCAACCCTAAGCCCGAACCCTCACCTCTAACCGCTGAAGCCCTAAACCACAAAACGCCTTACCCGAAACCCTAAACCCTAAACCCCAAACCGATATATCCCATAACCCCACCCCTACAGCACTGAACCCAAAAGCCCTAAACCGGCAAACCCTATAGCCCTGAACCACAAATTGCCGTAAACCCTTAAAGCCCAAAACCCTAAACCCTAAGCCCCGAAACACCCCGATGCTATGCCTTATAGCCCCTTCAAGAACCCTTACTGTAAAGGAACCCCAAAATACCCTTCAAATCTTCAAGTCGAAAGCGCCTGCCATGCCGAAACCCTAAACCCTACACCGTAAGCCCTGAACCCTGAACCCTAAACCCTAAGCCCTATAGATCCCTTAAAGGAACCCTCATGGTACCCTTTAAAGGAACCCTAACCCCGAGGTGGAGGTTGCGAGGCTTGGGGTGCCGATCGTGGAGGCGCCTTGTGAGCAAACGTTGAGTCGAGGGTTGCAGGGCTTTTTAGGGGGTTTGGGGCTTTTTAGGGGGTTTAGGGTTTAGGGAGTTTAGGGCTTCTAAGGGTTTTGGGGGGTTTAAGGCTTTATAAAGGCGTTTTAGGGGGTTTCAGGGCTTGAGGACTCTTCAAGGGGGTTTAGGGCTTCAGGGCTCTTTAGGGGGTTTAGGGTTTTGGGGGTCTAGGGCCTCAAAGGGTTTGGGGTTCAGGTTTTAGGGCTTCAAAGGGTTTAGGCTTTGGGGCTTAGGGGGTTTAGGGTTTAGGGGGTGTAGGGTTCAGGGTTACGGGGTTCAAAGGGTTTAACAAGTTTAAGGGGTTTAGCGCTCAGGGTTTAGGGCTTGAAAGCCGTTTAGGGTTTTGGGTCTCCAAAGGGTTCCTGTGAAGGGCCAGGGCTTTGGGTTTTTAAAAGAGAGGGGTTCTTGGGTTTAGTCGACGCTTGCGGGTCTGAAAAGGGCTTTGGAGGTCTCATAAGGGACTTTTAACGGCTTGTAGTTTCTTGGGTTTTGGGCCAGTGAGAAGAAGGATGCCCAGATTGCCGCGAGTCGGGCTGCGAAGTGTAGGATTGAGGCTTCAGGGTTGATACAGGAGTCGGGGTTTGTTGTGTGGGTTGTCGAGCTATTACGGGTGCTTCAACTTAGCTTTAAGGCTTCCGGTTTCAGTTAGTGGGTTTAGTGTTCAGGGTTAACCCTAAACCTCAAAAACGAAAACCCTAAACCCTACAATTGGTGTTTCGTTGTGGAGTGTTAGAATTGGATAAAGAGCCAGGGAGTTCAAGCTTTGGACTGTGCTTACCTTTGGTTAGTAGGGAATGGAAGAATGGTAGTAATAGTAGTTATAATTCTGCCCCATTCCTCCATTCCCTACGAATCAAAGAAAAGGTGGTTTTCGGGCTTAACCTTGTTGGATTCAGGGGCTTTAAGCTTCAGGGTCTTACGAGGGTCTGCTCTGAGTAGCGTTGTGTTTTGCACTTCCTGGTTGTAGTACTATAGGGGCCTAAATGATTACCAAAGCTATTTTGGTGGTTCCAAATAATCATAGTATAATGGGCCCCAAGAGCCTATTCTAATTATTAAGGCCCCTATATTAGGTGACGTCAGGTTTCAGGGCATCCCTGAACGTTATAGCTAAAGCTCGACGCTGTAAACTCTAAACCCTATGATAAATCCCTTATAGCCCTTGTTAAAACAACTCTCAAAGGGACCCTTACGGTACCCTTGCAAAGGAACCCCGAAACCCCTAAGCCCCTAAACCTGAGGACTCCTCCTCAGGACGCCTAATTGAGGTACTTGGAGTTTCGTCGGTAGTTAGAAGTGGGGATTACAAGTACGGTAACAAAAGCTAGAGCCCTTTTTGCGGGGACTTACAACACCACTGCAATTGTGACTACTAGGGTAACAAAAGTTGGAACGCATATTGGAGGACTTACAACCCCACTGCACTTGTGACTACCCATGAACCTCCAAGAAACCCTCCCTGGACCCTTTGGAACCTACCTGTTTAGGGACTTATACAAAGAAGTCCTAAAAAGGTCGGGTCCTTCGAGTCCAGGTGTTGCAAAGTCCCGATGTTCCCCCCCCCCCCCCAGGTTTCCCTCGTCACGCGCTGCTGCCAATGCTGCGTCGCGGGTGCGCGGATCTCCGTGGGGACCCCCGGGTTTGGGTTCGGGGGTTTAAGGTTTGAAAGGGGTTTAGGGGTTTAGGGGGTTTAGGGGGTTTAGGGGTTTAGAGGTTTAGGGGTTTAGGGGTTTACGGTTTAGGGTCGGAGAGTTCGTCGGGATGTCAGTTCGTTGGCATGATTGGCACTTTTGGTTGGGGTCTAAGGTGTAGGGCCACGGTGGAAGTGGAGGTCAGGATTTAAGGCTTTGGGTCTTTTCGTTCTTAGCGTTCCTTGGCAATGTTTTCTCTATTTTTTGGAACCGAGGTAAACCTTGAAGCCAACACCCCTTGACCCGAATACTCCCCAAACGCACGCGCTACAACCAAAGCTCAGAGTGGCACAAAAGATACGAACGCATCATGCGAGCCTTCCGCAAAGAGATCACTAGAGGCTCATGCACGAAGACATAACACAACCACAAGGTTTGTGTTGGGTCCTTGTAATTCAAAAGGACACCGACAAACACGTGCCGCTCACTTTGCTACACGGCCAACTCGAAGCACTAGACTGGATCTTCCAGTAGTAAGTCATACTATGATAAACTTGTCATTGGGGCCTAAACCTCCAACACCCTGAACTCTATCCCTGAACCTCATCAATGCTAAACCTTTCTTAAAGAGATTGCTGGCATAGAACCCCAGAAGCAGCTTCGCAAAAACTTTCTGAACCTCCCCAAGAGCCGAGCCTGAGACAACATTCCAGGAAAAGCCCACTTGGAGGTTCATGCGTAGTTATAAGTGGGACTATAAGCCCCCGAATACGGGTCACACGTATAGTTACCCTACTTATCACCCTACTTGTAGCTACCCATGAACCTCCAGGCAAATGTCCCTAACCCTAAACCTAAACCGAACACCCGAAACCCTAAACCCTCTCAAAAGGAGCTCTTCTGAACCCTGAGGCCCAAACTAAGCCCAGTAATAGCTGTAAACCCACAGAGCCCGAAACCCGAACTCCCAAATCGCTTTCAAATCCAATACCTCAAATCCTTGAAGCAAAAGCCCTTATGGAAGCCTGAATCATCCTAAAAAAGGAAAGACTGGCATATTGACATTTTGGAGGGTTGGAATTTTCCGCATATTGCGACCGAAACCCCACACCTCAAATCACCCTTAAGGGTTTCTTCAAGGACCCCTTTAAGGGTCCTTTAAAAGGACTCCTTTGAGGGTCCCTTTGAGGGCTCCTTTGAGGGTTCCTTCTTGGAGGGAGGCTGCTTCCCATGCACCCCGTGTCCCTGAGCAGGTCGACGGTCAGGTCTTCGGTCACACCGAGGCGTCAGGAAATTAAGGCTTTAGGGCTTTAGGGTTTCGGAGTTTAGGGTTTAGGGCTGTCGGGTTCCCATACAGTCCCTTAGGGTCCCTTTATGTAGTCCCTAAAACCACATTCTCCCATTCCCAGGGAGGGTTTCGGTTCTTCGAGACCCTAAACCCTAAACCCCTAAACCCATAAACCCCCAAACCCCCAACCCCCTAAACCGCTAAGCCCCTAAAGCACCCCTAAACCCCTAGGCCCCTAAACCCACAAACCTCAACTTTCCCTTGAGGGGAGTTTGGGGGGTGAACCATCCCTAATGTAGGAATCTGATTAAGAAACCCTGGGCCGATAAACCCCAAAATAGAAGGATTCATATAAGGAACCCTAACAAAGGCCCAAGGTTTCTTAATCAGGTTCCTCTGTGAAACCCCAATTGAGAATAGTTGGGGTGGTTGGGGCGGGACTACAGCGCGATGAGTGGGAAAGAAGCGCCCTCCGCAAGCATACTGTTATACACCCTCAACCCTCAACCCTAAACCCCTCAAACCTAAACCCCTACTTTACTTAAACCCTAAAACCCTGAAGCCCTAAAGCCCCAAACCCCTAAACCCCTAAACCCCCAAACCCCTAAACCCCATAGATCCCTTAAAGGAACCCTTATAGATCCCTTGAAGGAACCCTTAAAGGAACCCCTAAACCCCCGAGTTCTTCGGGAGGCCTCCAGCGTGGTCAGCTGCGGTGTTCGCATGGGCGAGTGGCGGCCTCTGAGGGTTTCTTTCTGGGCTCTTTAGGTTTAGGGCTTAGGGTTAGGGTTTAGGGTTTAGGGTTTAGGGTTTAGGGTTTAGGGTTTAGGGTTTAGGGTTTAGGTTTAGATTTACTTTAAAATCCCAAACCCTACTTTTTTTGTGGGTTCTTATTATAAACCCTGATATGGGATTTATAGGGAACCTACTTTGTTTGTAGGTTTTGGTAGGTCAGGTCTAGGGCTTTGGGTTTGGGGTTTAGGGTTTAATTAGGGTCTGGGGTTTAGGTTTAGGCTTTAGGGTTTAGTGTCCAGGGTTTAGTTTAGGTTCCTTTTTTGTTTTTAATGGGCTCTTTAGTTTTTGGGTCTATAAAGGATTCAGGGTTCTTCAATTACAGGATCTATCAAGGATCTACAAAGGGATGTACAAGGGAATACTTAGCTTATAAATACTATTCCTTACGGCACCGTAGTAAGAAAATATTTTGGAGTAGATCCTCAAATCCATTTGGTAGTATGTCCCCGATACTGCCCCTGTATGAGGCCTTCAGTTCAGCTTAGGGTTGGGGTCTGGGTTGAAGTTTGGGGGTCTTAGCCTTGAGGCTGTTGCAAGATTCAAGCTTCCCAAAGAGAGGTCACAGCTGCAAAGAGTCGCACTATTGGCTCCGTATTCTCGAAATATCATGCAGCTTCGGTGGTCAGGTTCCCGGAATATGGTCTTGGTGCAATACATATGATAATGCTACAACTATAAAAAGGAGCCCTTAAGGACGAGGATGTGCCATTATTCAGGATCGTATAAGATGTCCTTAGATGAGACTTGTGCAGGAAGTGCCCGCTGGATACATGCCAACAAAATTTTCAGCGCGAGACCTCGATCCCTAAACTAAAGGCATGTGGTAGGTACGCCCCCATACAGTAAGAGTCTATAATAGGCCTACTATTAAGGTGGGTTGACAGCGGGCCGTCTCAACCACAGTTAGGGACCCAAAAAGCACATAAGCATATGCGTTTTATGGGGATATCACTGCCTTGTTGGGCTTCATGAAAAGGGGATTTACATTTATATGGGATATCCCTATCCTGATTGTTGCTTATGTGCTTTTTTGGGGCCCTACACAGGCGTCAAAAGCCAGAACCAATCACCCAAAACCCAAACCCTCAATCCCCCGATGTTTTTGTGAGCAATCTCGGCACAAAAAGCTGCGTGCGCCACGGGAGCGCATCCTTCCGGGCCGGATCTCGCGTCTCAACCCTGAGCCCGATCTCAACCATGTATGAATCCCAAGCCCCAGCACTCGGACTCCACCTAACACAGACAACCCAGGTGAAACCTGAGCCTCAAGGTGTGAGACTTTGGGGATTGGGGCGTCGGGGGTCACTCTTGCGTACAAAGCTCCCGTCATTCCTACACCCTAAACCATAAACCCCTGAGTCCTAAACCTTAAACCGCAACCCTGAACCCCTAAACTCGTCAACCTTAAGCCCTACTAAACCCTGAACCCCTAAACTCTCAACCTTAAACCCTAAACCGTGAACCTTACGCCCTACTAAACCCTGAGCCCCTAAACTCTCAAAATGACCTTTGGCCTTTCCATGGCTGGAGCTCCATGCGTTGGGGTCCTCCACCGCGGGGCCTCCCGAAATCAAGGCGCGGCGGGGGGGGGGGGTCCGGTGCGAGGGTTTGGGGGTTTGGGGTTTCGGGATCAGGGTTTGGGGTTTAGGGGTTTGGGGTTTAGGGCCTAGGGTTGGGGGTTTGGGGTTTGAGGTTCAGGGGTTTGGTGGTTTAGGATTTAATTATTTGGTGGTTCACGATGTACGGCTGGAGTTTTGGGGTTCAGGCTGTTTAGAAAGCTAAGGATTGCGGGTTAAGTACACAAGCTTTGCAAGGCCCCATATGGGAGTTTCCGAAAATTAGGATACCTTATTTTGGGGTCCTCATAATAAGGATCCTACTGTTTCGGGTACTTTACTAGGGTCCCCTGTTTTGGGAAACTCCCATATAAGTTGGATTATCGAAGTCCACAGCACATCACAGCACCCAATCACTCTGATCAAGCCATGCAAGCCTCTGTAAAAAGAAGAGCACCGGTGCGGAATATGTCCGACCACACCGCACAGAAACCCTAAACTCTAAAGCCCTAAACCCTAAAGCCCTAAACCCTAAAGCCCAAACTGCAAGCTAAGTGCCGGCAAATGATGCATGGGACTGAAGCCATGGAGGGCCAGCAGGACATAACGGGTCATACCGCTAAGAGTGATGTGGGAGCTTCGAAAAATTCGGGAGTCCTTTTAATAAGGATCCTACTGTTTAGTGTGCTATCTTAGGGTCCCGTATTTTTGGAACCTCTCATATCTGCTCAGTATCCCTCCACCAGAGTCTTATCACGATGTAGGCAAAACCTTAATCCCTGAACCCTAAACCGTCCCAAGGTGTTAAAAGAATAACCGTCCCATCCTAAGCATCAAGGCCCCTGTATCTTTCTCGATCACTTAGGGAACCCGTTACAGAGCTTAAAGAACCTTTAGAGGAGCTTGTTTTGTCTGGGGTTCTTGTTAAGGGTTTAACTTAAGCTACCATTGTAGGGATCTATAGTAAATAACATGATTTCTTTATTATGCTACTTCAAAGTTTTAAATCCGTTCACAAGAACCCAGTTGTTTTTCAGGCCTCTATTAGCCTAGGTTTTCCGGTCCCATGCCTGGGCTTCCAGTCATCATCTCATGGTACGTAGTTTCGGGCTTCTGGTTTAGGGGTTGGGCTTTCGTAGGTAGTATTGTCAGGCCTGCAAAAAAGTCGGTTCTGGTAGCCTAAGGTATTCTCGGAAACTCCCAAGTAGGTGCCCTAATCCTTAAACCCCTAAACCCCTAAACCCTAAGCTCCTACACCCCTAAACCCCTAAACCCCTGAAGCCCTAAACCCCTAAACCCCAACATCCTAAACCCCTAAAACCCCTGAGCCCCAACACCCTAGACCCCTAAACCCCTAAGCTCCTAAACCCTAAACCCCTATACCCCTAAGCCCCTAAACCCTAAACCGCTAAATCTTAAACCCTAAACCCCTAAACTCCTAAACCCTAAACCCCTAAATCTTAAACCCTAAACCCCTAAACCCTAAAGGCCCTAAAGACTGGTCCCACAAATCCTCCTTCGAGGCCGCAGCCCAGGCCACACTCGGCCGGTCCGGTGCGGAGGCTGGGCGTCCGAATATCATAGGAGGCCAACGTTTAACAGGGGTTTCATAGGGGTTTAGGGTGTAGGGGGTTTAGGGGTTTAGGGGTTTGGGGTTTAGGGGTTAGGAGGCCAAGAGGGGTTTAATAGGGTTCATATTAAGCAATCCCCACCCTAAGAATCTTAAACCCCCGTTTTGGCCTCCCATCAGAATACGGCTTCTAGGCTTTCGGGGTTTCGGGTTTAGGGCTTGGGGTTTGGGGCTTAGGATTTCGGGTTTAGGGTTTAGGGCTTGGTGTTTAGGGTTTTAGGGTTTGGGGTTTAGGGTTTAGGGCTTGGGCCTTAGAGTTTTAGGGTTTGGGGTGTAGGGATTTGGGTTTTGGGCTTCGGGTTTAGGGTTTAGGGTTTTCTCGGCTTGGGGTTTAGGGTTTACGGCTTGGGGTTTAGGGTTTGGGGTTTCGGGTTTTTGGTTTTAGGGTTTGGGATTTAGGGTGCAGGGTTTTGATAGGATTCGTTTCATAGGGCTTCAGAGGTGTCACGTTGAGTACAACAATTAGGGTTGGACTATATTGCATGTTGGTTATAACGGGGAGCCCTGAAAAATATTGGCATTGAATAGGCATGTATATGGGGCCTTTCATACATGGGACTTTAGTAGGGTTTTGTGGGGCGTTACAAGGCTTACTGCATGGGGCTCTAGAGCGTTCTTGAAGGCTTTTGTGGAGAGGGCTTAATGTAGAGAGGGTTTAACCTTTGCTCTAAAGGGCGTAGAATTTGACTACATGTGAGGGTTTCCATGTGCTGGCGGGATTTATGGTCTTTGGTTTACACTTGATTGAAGGTTGATTTGTGCTTTCATGCAGAGCCCGTTTCGTTTGGCATACCAAAACGCCATAGGGTACAGGAAAGCATATGGCAGCATTGATTCAAGCTCGGCTTTTGAGGTATCTTCAGGCATGTTCAGTCAGTAGTATACTTACAGCCTCGTCCTATATCCCACAATGCACCGACTTGTCCAACGATCTTCTCGGGCCTGTACCTCCCGTACCTCCAGTACAACGAAATCATCTACGAGCCCCTATGGGGAAAGACGCTCTCGGAACTGCGCGAACGCACAATCGCCTTGTGCGACCAGACAGCGGTTCGTTATGGAGGATACAGCGAGCTCTTAATAGATGTCCAGCTCGCTTGGATGTGTAACGAGCTCGTGGGCAAGTGTGGCATCTTCTGCAGTCCTGGTGTACTTGGTGGGACAACCAGAGTCCTATCGAAGCTCGTGGGGACTGGCAGAAGATTTGCCGCCGTGTGTGCCAGAATTTGAATGCGTGTGCGTGTGTGTACTCTACTTTGATATGGCGTCTTTCAAGACATCATGTGTACACCATTGCATACAAACGTGGCATTCTACTATGAAGGGGCACCAATGCCCCAAAACCCTACTCTAATTATTACATAAAAGGAACCTCGCCCCTATATGAATGCTCCACCCCTGCTCAATCGTTGCCCCCCGACCCTTCTCAGCCCTTTCTTCCGAAACCGTCGGAAAGACGCCAGCTTAGCCCAGCCCCCCTTGAACCTTGCGCCCGAAACCCTAAACCCGAAATCCTCAATTTTACATGTAGACTCCAAATCCGAAACCCGAACCCCTAAACCCTAAACCCTAAACCCCCGAAACCCGAACTCCTAAACCCAAAAAACTGCGAAACCTAAACTCCAACCCGAGCTCCGAAGCCCTAAACGCCAAATCCTAAACCCCAAACCCGAAACCGACAGGAGCTGGGGAAGCTTCCTGGAGGGTTCCGACGGCGAGGAGACCCGAGAATATCAGAACCGGAGAGCCACAGAGGGCTGTAGGGTTTGGGGCTTAGGGTTTAGGGCGTAGGGCTTAAGAACTCGAACCCTTTGAAGCTTGGTGGGGTTCTTCAAGATTTGATAAGGTTTAGTTTTCTCTTATAATAGTCCCCACATAAGCAGACTAAAACATTTTGCAACACCCGCTGCATGAGTTGCAAATTCCGAGAACCCTCAACCCCCTCTTTAGGGTTTACGGCCTAGCTCGAGTCCGATGGCTCTTTCCCACGCTGACCAGGATATCGAATGGGCCCAGAGACTCCAATAGCCCTAAATTAAGGAATATACCTCCAATCATATCAGGGATCCTACTATACTTTAAGGTATATTCCTTAATTAATGGATATTGGAGTCTCTGGGGGTATTAAGGACTCTGGCTTGAAGGTCTGGGGCTTAGGGCAGGCATATTAGGGAACTCCAAAAGGACATAAGCATAAGCATTTTATGGGGATACCCCTACCGTATTGGGCTTCATTATAAGGGGGTTTACATGGGATATCCCTATCCATATTGGGCTTCATTATAAGGGGGTTTATATGGGATATCCCTATCCACATTTTTGCTTATGTGCTTTTTTGCGGGCCGCAGTTTAGGGTTTAGAGCCAAGGGCTCTGGGCTGGCCTCAAGTGTTTAAGGCCCAGGGCTGTGGCTTAGGGCCCTGAGTTTGGAGCTATGGGTTTGGGGTTCAAGGAACTGTAAGGGTGGTTGTCAAAATTATGGTCCTTTTTTGGGTCCTTAATATAATACGATAGCTAATATTTAATTTTAGGGTACCAAAAAAGGAGCCATGATTTTGACAATTACCCATAAGGGTTCTAGAAGGGTACTTTTCAGTTTAGGGTTTAGTGCTCTGTTAAAGGAACTACATGGGCTCCTACAAGAGCACTTCGGAGTTCAGGGTTCAGGGTTCCTTCAGCATCTCCCGGCCGAACCATCTCCAGTAAAGCTCTTGCTTATGGATTTAAGCCCTACCATAGGGGCTTAAATGATTACCAATAATAGTTTTTGCAAAGTATTAAATAACTACCAATAATAATATAAGGTTTCCTGATTTTTATTTTGGTCTGAGGCCGCCAAGCCCTATTCGAACTACTACGGCCCCTATAATATAGTCCCCTTATCATCGACCCCTTAAAGGGAACTCCAGAAAGTTGGAATATGGCTTCAGGGTAGGATACCTTATAACTTACCATAGAGGGTTTATCCTTTCTGGCTTTTACTTTATAGGAACCCCTTAAAGACCTCCTTTAAAGGAGCCCTAAGGCCACCCACCCTGCACCGTTACCCTTACTTCGTAGTTTCTTTTTTCGGGCGGGGGGGGGGGGGAAGCACCTAAGGCTCCCGGTCCGAACCCAGAAGGTTCGAAAAGGGTTTGGGGTTTTGGGGTTTCGGGTTTAGGGTTCTTAATATGGCTATATTTGTAGGGTTTACAGAAGGTTCGAAAAAGGTTTGGGGTTGAGGGTTCAGGGTTTAGGGGTTTAGGGGTTTTGGGTTTCTTATTATATAATTAGTAGGGTTTACAGAAGGTTCGAAAAGGGTGTAGGGTTGAGGGTTCAGGGTTTAGGGGTTTAGGGCTTTAGGGTTTGGGGTTCTTATTAGTAGGGTTTACAGAACGTCCGGAAAGGGTTTAAGGTTTAGGGTTCAGGGTTTAGGGGTTTAGGGGGTTTAGGGTTTGGGGTTCTAATTGTGGCTATATCAATTAGGTTTAGGGTATAGAACAGGGTATGGCATTGGGTTTAGGGTTTAGGGCCAGTTTAGGGTATAGTGTTAGGTTTTGCGCTAGGGTTAGGTTTTAGTGTTTGGGTTTAGTATAGGGTATGGTATTGGGTTTAGAGTATAGACTTGAGGATTAGAGTGAGGGTTTTTAGGGTTGCGGGGCGGGGGTGTGAGGAAATTTTGGCGGAAGAGTACTAAGATATGGTACTACAGGAGTTACTGTTCGGGTTGCTATTAGAGAGAATCACAACGGCTCCAGCCCTAAACCATCAAACTCGAGGAGTACGTCGAGCCAGGTCGGGGCAAGCCCTGGGTTTGAGAGGGTTTAGGGTTTAGGGCTTTGGCTTTGGGTAGGCTTTAGGGTCTAGGGTTTGGGCCTCTAGAGGGCTGATAGGGGTGGGCTGGAGGCTTAAAGTTTCGGGTTTAGGGGCATGGGATAGGGGTGGATGTAGGCTTAGGGTTTGGGGTTTACTTGGAGGGTCGGGGGACTTATGAACTGGTTACTTTAGGGACTTATAAGTACCATAACCCCAATTAGGGTCCCTTTTAGGGTACTTCTAAGTCCACTTACTACCTACTTACTAAGTCCCCCGACCCTCCAAGTAGGGTTTCAGAACACTTCTGGCAGAGGTCGCCAGGGCTAGTAGTCTCGACTTGGCTTTGACGCTTACGTAGTGTTTATCGGGAGTTCTTTGTGTTAAAGATAGCGGGTCTGTAGGAGTTGTACATTCAGTGCTAATTTCGGGGTTCGGGCAACGAGCTTAAATGGGAAGGAATCGTCAGAGACATGTTTCACCTGCCTAGCACATGTTGTAAGTTAAGGTGTTTCTTTGATGATCACATTTGCCCCATGTCTCAGGCATTCGGCCCTGTGTCTCAGGCATTCGATGACCGTGCAGAACTCTGTGAACAAGGGTTTGCAAGCTTACGTGGTATCTTGACTCAAGAGAAGCATGACAAGTCCATTTCTTAGCATGACGGTACATGTATTAAGTATTAGAAGAACAACAAACCAAACCCTACTCTGGCCCTTACAATGAACAATCTTGAGGGCAAGTGGGCACGCGACAGAAAGAGCGGTGCTAAGCCACCCGTCGGGCGAGAGCTACTAACTACGAGGGGCAGCGCCAAAGGGAAGTCGATGGCATCGAGTTAAGGTTTTCGGGGTACACCTCCCACAGAAGAAGGATGCTACACACACTTTCTGAAGCCCGTTCCATTCCATGATAGCTCTATTGAAAATCTGCTGGAGCCCAGCCAAGGCCTAGTTCGAATCCTACAAGAAACCGATAAAAGCTCATAGCAGCTGTCACTGCAACTAAGGCCAGTTATTAACCGCATCCCCCAAAGAAACCAGCTACCTATAATCACACCATTACTACTAACAAGAATAGCAGCCATACCACCAATACCTTGAATATTGGGAACCCCAAACCCTAAACCCCACACCCGAAACCCCTACACCCGAAACCCTTAAGCCCTAAACCCTAAACCCCACACCCTACAACCTAAGCCCCTAAGCCCTAAACCCTACACCCTACACCCTAAACCCTAAACTCCTAAGCCCTAAACCCCACACCCTACACCCTAAACTCCTAAGCCCTAAACCCCTACACCCTACACCCTAAACTCCTAAGCTCTACACCCCTAAACCCAGCCCTAAGCCCTAAGCCCCATCTTGGCGGCAGGTGTGCGAACACCCGGTCGACCGAGCCTGGGTCTCGAAGCTCCGGGGGGTTTTTCTGGAGTTCAACTGCCAGGGCTTTGGGTTTAGGGTTTAGGGTGTAGGGTTTAGGGTTTGGGGTTCAGGGGTTTAGGGTTTAGGTTTGGGGTTTAGGGTTTAGGGTTTAGGGGTTTAGGGGTTTAGGGGTTTAGGGTTTAGGCTTTCGAGGGCTTTCGAGGGGTTTCGAGGGGTTTCGGGGTTTAGGGCTGCAGGGCTGTAAGCGTCAGGGGTTTAGGGTTTAGGGTTTGGGGGTTTAGAGTTTAGGGGCGTAGGGGTTTTAGGGATTGAGGGGCTTTGGGGCTTTAGGGCTTTGGGGGTTTAGGGTTGTGGGGTTTTGGGGTTTTGGGGTTAAGGTTTAGGCGTTTGCGCGTTTAGAGTTTAGGGTTTAGGGGCTTTCGAGGGCTTCAGGGTTTGATGGGGCTAAAGCCCACACTGTGCCGGAGCGGCGGCTGGCTTTCTCTCACTGCCCTTGCGGTGCAGCCTAAAACATGTTCAAGCCAGAAACTCCAAACCCTGAACCCTTAAGTCCAAGGGTAAAAGGAGGGACCCTTCATAAGGACCCCTAGGAATATACCCTTAATATAGCTATTATATACCCATTATATAGCCCATTATAGGGTAGGGGTCCCCATTAAGGGTCCCTCCTTTTTCTGCTTTGATTTTAGGGTTTAGGGGCCCTTAACACCATGCCCTCAACTGTGGACTTTCGTTGGGGTCCGGGGTTTTAGGGTTCGAGGGTTGAGGCATCAAGTCAAGGGTTTGATAGGGTTTTGTGAGCTCTCACAGTGTTGTTGAAATGGCGTTAGGGTTTCGGGGTTTAGGGGTTTAGGGTTCAGGGGTTGAGGGTTTGGGGGTTGTGGGTTTAAGGTTTAGGGGTTTAGGCTTTACAGTTCATATTTATCTGCAGTTTCTTTTTAAAGCAGGGTCTCTTCGGCAGTTTTGAGCTTGCAAGTTGTTCCTTCAGCATCTCGGAGGATTGCTGAAGGTTAGCGTCTGGAAGGGTTTGCAGGGGGTTTTACTGTCCATGTTATACTTTTGTGGTGCATCAGGGCTTTAAGATTCCTAGTTTGTGCATTAAGGACTGTGGGGTTATAATATCTTTTTACATATACTATTTTGGGGTTTCTCATGATAACATTATAGTATTATAGACCCCCAAACCCCATTCTAATTATGAAGGCCACTAATGTAGACCCCCGATTCATGAATCCCCTTTCCTGAGCGCCTGAACACGGGGATTTCGATCATACTCCTTGTTAAGCCAGAAGATGTACTTATCATCAACCCTAAACCCTAAACCCCCTATAGATCCCTTAAAGGAACCCCTTAAAGGTACCCCTATAGATCCCTTTTTAAAGTTTGGGGTTAAGGCCTGGGTTGCAGACTGAATATGGGGTCTCGAGAACTAGCGTATACTAGCATCCCCCTACCGTCCCTATATAAGTATGCGAGAATGTATCACAAAGACTTCGTCTAATTCTCAAGGCCCCTATGCTATTTACGGCGATGCACCCGTTTCCGAGGCTAGGGTCTGAGGGCTCTGGGCCGCTTTTGGGGCCAATTGCCATTCGGGCCTCAGGGTTGGTAAAGTATTTCGGACTCAACTCCTACGAGTACGTACTACAAGACTACGTACCCAGAGGGTCCATATACACTACTATTATGGAATCTGGCCCGAAAAAGACCATCCATTATGGTTTTGGGGACCATAATAGTAGTGTATATGGACCCTCTGGGGTAGACGCACCGAGCGTCTTCACAAAAATCACTGTTGTCGTGGTTTTCGTCGTCGTCGTCGCAGCGGTCGAAGTGTCACAGTCATAGTCATGGTAGCAGTATCCACACATTGTAGTAGCAGTCGTACCAGTAGTAGTAGTAGTAGTAGTAGTAGTAGTAGTAGTAGTAGTAGTAGTAGTAGTAGTAGTAGTAGTAGTAGTAGTAGTAGTAGTAGTAGGTAGTAGTAGTAGTAGTAGTAGTAGTAGTAGTAGTAGTAGCAATTAGTAGCAGTAGTTGTAATTAGTAGTAGTAGTAGTAGTAGTAGTAGTAGTAGTAGTAGTAGTAGTAGTAGTAGCAGTAGTAGTAGTAGTAGTAGTAGCAGCAGGCGTAGGCACCCCCCTACCAACTACACTTGCTGTTAACCATGTTAAGACAACATCCTTTGTACTCGGTATTTACGGCACTCTCGTCATGTGCGATCATCATAAGAGGCCTCAAAATCGACTTGTCGAGTTTGCAAACTCGGGCTCTTGATTTTGGACTTGCTTCTGGGGGGGTGGGGGGGTGGGGGGGGATGTGATGACGACAGTGTTACGCAAACACACCCAACAGCATCACCACAAGAGCCGTTCAATTTGGTATTTACGGTACTTTCGTGATGTCAGACTTTGTTACATATTCTGAGCCCCTACTTCTCGACTATGCGCATTAAACTTTGCTGTTTCGAACTGTTTGCGAAAAAACTCTCGAAATTGGATGGGGGAAAGCTTCTTCGCAAACACCACACACACCACTTCAAAAACAGACCCTCCTACGCCGAGGGTGGGCGGTAGGGGTGTTGGCGAGCCCCTCCCACGTACGGCTGGCATCTTTGTTTTCGATGTTTAGAAGATGTTGCGCTTCAGCTTTTAGAAATGTTAAACCTTGGCAGCACCTGCGTTTTGCACGGTATTAGAGTGTTTTCGTAAGTACTATCCGACCACCTGCGGTTTAGCAGTTTCTTCCCCGTCGAACTTGCAACTCCAGCTGCTGTCGCAGTTTAGGGGCCTCAGCCCCTGCAACTTCACCGGCTGTGACAGTTAAGGAAACTGAGCCTCTGCAACTGTTGCAGCTGTCACAGATAAGGAGCCTGAGCCCGTGCATCTTCTGCAATTGTCGCAGTTAAGGCGCCTAGCAGCTACCGCTGCCCAGCCCGGATGGAACAAGTGTAGTTGGGAGGGGGGTGGCTAGTAGGAGTAGTAGCAGCAGTAGTAGTAGTAGTAGTAGTAGTAGCAGGAGTAGCAGTAGTAGCAGTAGCAGTAGCAAGGGTGGTCTGCAGGAGTAGTAATAGTAGTAGCAGGAACAGCAGCAAGTAGTAGTAGTAGTAGTAGCAGAAGTAGTAGTAGTAGTAGTAGTAGTAGTAGTAGTAGTAGTAGTAGTAGTCGTAGTAGTAGTAGTAGCAGCAGTAGTGGTAGCAGTAGCAGTAGCACTAGCACTAGCGCTAGCACTCGCACTAGCAGGAGCTGTACGAGTACCAGTACGGAGTGGGAGTAGGACAGGAGTTGTAATGGTAGTTGTAGTTTCGCTATTAGTACTGCTGGTGGTGTGGCAGCAGCAGCAGCAGCAGCGTGGTTTATTGCAGCTGTTGCGGCCACCACGACCATCAGTCGGACTACAGTTGCTGCTATGCTGCCTGCTGCAGTGCTCGAATGCTCCCTACGCAAGAAGCAGATGCCACAAGGTGCGAAACAGGGGGCCACGCTGGACTGCCGGTAATTGCATGTTCCACGCAGCACGAAACATTATATACCCACAAAAACGTAAGCGGCTTCATCCGTCGTCTCCTGTTCCTTCTAAGGCTGACTTTCGCGCCTGTTCCAACGAATTTTCTGGCTTGTGGTGATGTGGGGTTTCTTGGGGTTGGAGTGTTTCAAACTGTCTGAGTCAAGTGTTGGTTGCAGCTCTCAGTTTCTCTCCGGGTTTGTGGTATCGGCCACAAGAAATTCAGAAAGCAGCACTATTGGTCTTTCACGTTGTGAAGTTTGGGCTGTTGGTTGACTCGACAGATTCTCGGGTGAATGTCTTGTCGAAGCCATAAGGTTCAAACGCACCAATGCACCTCTGTCGAACCATCGGTTGGCTGTGCATGCGGCAATCTGCATGAGTTGTATGCCAGGGCTGTTGGCCTTCGCTGGCGGTAAAACGTTCTCAAGCCTTGCGACCACGAAACCCAAGCCCCAGATTCACAGACAAAAGCCAAAGCTACAACTCTACGAAGCCATGGCCTTGGAACCTTCGATTCGGGCCCCTCTTTGCGAAAGGTGGGTGGGTTGCGCAGCGTCACGGACTTCCACACTTGCAACTTCAACGTTTGCAGCAAGGGGTCAGCCTCCGCCGCGGTAGACACGCAATCGTTGCAGTGATTGCAAGTCATGCGTTACCGGATGGGCAGCTTGTACACCTCATTTCAAATTTGTCGGCGGAGATGCCTTCCAGATTCTAGAGTCTGGAGCTTGCTAGTTCACCACCAAGACTGGAAGCGAGCGCCCTGCATGTTTTACCATGCCTGTCTTGCAAGCTCTTTGTCAATCTCTGCAGAGCGGCCCTGTTTTTACTCGTTTCGAAAGCTGATGGGGTGTGAGTTGAAGCTTGCGGAGACCTTGGCCTGCCAAACACAAATGCACTAAGCTCAGGCAATACCCAAGTTCAAGGGCACGTTGCCCACCAAAGCAAACAGTTTCTAGGCTTTCGAACCGGTTCCTTCGTGGCCAAGGTTTGGACATATCCCTCGCGAAGAAGCTGGGCTCTCAGCAACACGCGGTGCGGGAATGCTGCGAAGGTTGAGCGGTTTACGTCCGAAACCTTAGATCTTGTTGTTGCATGGTTGAACTTGATTGGGTTCTGTCTGACATGCCATCACATGCTGGCTGACAGAGTGCGGGCATGGACAGTCAGACACATGGCGGTGCTTTAGAATCGAGGTGCCCGATTTGGAAGGTGTGAGGTAATGTGGGGGCTCGTGGTCGTTTTCAGATCGAGTGAGGTTGGGGGACAAGGTAGCTGTTTACACTTGAGGGTCCAGGTTTTGGTTGCGAACAAATGGCATAGTTTGCACGATACAGAATCTTATGGCATGCTGCGTGCACCTCAAACCTCAAAGCTCAAGGAGTAGATGCACCCGACTGGTTTGGCATGATTCTGTGTGAGGTTGAGAAGTTCGTGCTTGGTGATGCCTCGTAGTTGAAAATGTTTTTCGGAGACATGGGAATGTTCTGCAAGTCAAGAGCCTGCAAAAACCCCAAGCTTGTAAACCTGAGATCCAAGGTTTGGGCGGAAAAGGACGGGAACTTAAGCCCCAAAGCCGCTAAACTCCGAGAGCCCGTCGTCCATGCCCCGGCAAGGAATGAGGCTTTGTTACGCATGGCAGCAGAGAAGGTTGGTTGGGAGGCCCCGTTTCAGAGGGCCTCGGGCTTTGGGTTTCGTAGAGGTTTGCGTTTCCGGCGATGGGTTTCGGGTTTCAGTTTCATGCTGCAAGATTGAGGTTTTGGGTTTTGGAGCATTGGGCGAGCCCATGGATGCTGGGACTGGTATGGGGCTGCTGCTGCTAGGACTTTGGACCTCCAGAGCACCGTGTAACGACCCCTGAGAGGCCTCAAACCTTAAAGGATAGGAAGCTTCTAAAGCACCCCAAACATCCTTGAAGGACCCTGTCTAAATCCTGAACCCTAAACCCCTTAGCCCTAAGCCCCTACCCCCCCTTAAGCCCTGCCTGAACCCTAACACCACAAACCCTAAAACCATAAGCTCCTAAACCCCTAACCTTTCTTTGAAGGCGGTGCGTGGTGGCTCCAAGAGCCGCATTGCTTGGGTCCTCCAGAAAGAGGCAGGGCTTTCGGGGATTCAGGGATTTTTAAATGTCTGTGTATATATATATATATACACACATACAAACATACATACATACATACATACATACCCACCTATGTATGTACGTACTTACACATGTATGTATGTATGTATGTACGTATGTATGTATGTATGTATGTTTGTTTGTTTGTTTGTATGTGTATGTAGAAGCAGCTGCAGTCCATGCACTTTCAAAGTGCGTGCACAGTCGTACGGCCGTGAATGTGTTGTGGTTTATGCTCGGTCACAGTGCCGGGCGCCGACACAGGCCCCATGTTTCAAGCATGCAACAGACCATTCGGGATCTGAGCGGACAGACAAGACCAGTGTATGTGTATGTGTATGTTTATGTGTATGTGTATGTGTGTATGTGTACGCATGCTTATGTATGTGTATGTATGCATGCCCAACAAACTGCGGTAAGGGGAACGAACACGTCACCAAAGCACATCCAGGACATTGCTCTGGGCCTGCGCACTCTCGGGTCCAGCCAGTGGCTTTCGCATCTGCCCGGGATGCAGGAGGCCAGCCTATGCGACATGATATGGGAGGGCATAGGCAATGACCACTCTCCAAAACCTACTTAAAAGCCCACCAAACCCCGTAAACGTGAAATCGAAATGGTGCAGGCTTTACACCCTTCAGCCCAAAACGCATAAACCCTGAAAGGCCTGAAGCCCCGTACCAACATTTGCCCATACACAAGCTGAGACATGGGTTCAGAGTTTCTGCGTGTTTTGGTTGCTTTGGTAATTCTTACCATGGTTGGACCAAGGTTCTTGAAAGGGTTTAAAGGTCAAGCGTTCTTTCAAGGGTTCTTGCAAGGTTCACAAACGGCTTCTGGACCTCAGGGATAAGGGCTCATTTTAGGTATTGGTCTACTGCTGGATGTTCCGTAGCAATAAACTTCGAATCCGCGACGAGGTACTGGTATTGAAGGGGTATTTGGTTTTCTGGGTTTGTTGTGGTCGGTTAGGGGTTTGGGGTTCCTTGTGCAGGAGAAGAGAGAACCCTAACACCCTAAACCCCAAACTGCCCAAACTCCTGAACCTCAGGGTTCGGCTGAAGAGCTTCCGGTCTTGCGTTGAGGTTTGGATTTAGGGTTTAGGGTTTAGGGGGGTTTAGGTTTGGGCTTTAGGGGGCTTTAGGTTTAGGGTTTGGGGGGGTTCAGGGTTTAGGGTTGCTGTTTAGGGTCCGGCCCTGCCGATGGATCTATTTCTCGCAACTGTCGCTGATGCAGGGGCCTTGAATAATTGGAACAGGCTTTTGTGACAGCAAATCATACTAAACCCTAAACCCTAAACCCTAAACCCTAAACCCTACACCCTAAACCCTAAACCGTTAAAACGGACCTAAGGGGGAATAACCAAAGAGCACAGGGGGCCCTGGTAGTTAGGACACGGGTTTTGGGGTACATGAGATCATATTCTTTTGGAGCCCTACAAGGAATAGTATCGGGAGCTATGTGGGTGGTCGTCAAAATTGTGGTCCCTTTTGGGGTCCCCAATATAGTACGGCACCTCATATTTAGGGTACCCAAAAAGGGACCCTAATTTTGACAACTACCCATGTATATATGAGGTTACATGATGTGATACCATGGGATACCCACCTTGAATCCGAAGCCCCATCCTGCAGTCGTCCTCCAGACCTGGCGACTTTCATAAAGCCTTAAACCCTAAACCCTAAGTTTAGGGTTTAGGTAAACCTATAATAAAGCTGGCTTTGTTGTGGTTGGTGGTTTTGGGGGTTTAGGGTTTGACAGCAACTCTCCTGTACACAGTCACAACTGGTCCCGCTGCAACTTTACCAACATAGGATCAACTCTTGTAGGGCTCAGGGTCTAAATGGGTGCTTGAAACAAAGAACGCACGGAAAACGGATGCGACGACGGCAACGACAGAACAGTGAAACCAAAGCCCTAAACCCTGAAAGCCCTAAACCCTAAACCTTGAACCCTAAAGCCCCTGAAGCCCTAAACCCCCAAACCCTAAGCCCTAAAGCCCTAAACCCCTAAACCCCCAAGCCCTAAACCCGAAAGCCCTAAACCCTAAACCCTGAGCCCTGAAGGTCTGCGGCAAAAAGATGCTGGGAGCTGCGCTGAAGGCTCCCAGGGCTACAATGTCCGAGATTAGGGTTTAGGGTTTAGGGTTTAGGGTTTAGGGCTAGCCCCCGCAACGTTAAACAGCAATGATGTATTAAACAATGCTTACAGTATTGATAATGATAATGTACTAGGATGCCCAGTAGTACCCTTATTCCCTTTTTGTAGTTCTAGGTTCCTTATAAAGTTACCCAATACCAAAAAGAGAGGCCTTTTTATTCTTAGGTTACTGGGTATCCTAGTGAAACTAATGGCAATAATGGTCTTGTTAACAGCAAAGTGTCCCTAAATGGGTAGTTCTTTGAATTAGTGTCCCTGAAATAGTATGTCACGGCACTCTTGTGAAAATGACTCTGAAAGGAATTTAGAGAACTATCGTGAATCCCAGACCCGAAACCCTAAATCCTACAAGCCAACCCCTAAACCCTACACGCCTAGAAGCTAAACCCAAAAGCTGAAATCTCAAGATCTGAAACCTAAACCGGTGAGTGCGAGAAAACTGGCCCGCACCGAGGCGCCCCCCGAACGCGTGATTTCAACAATACTTGCAGTTGGGAAGGGGAAAACACCTATGCAATGTAGGAGCCTGATAAAGAAACCCTGGTCCCATAATCCCCCTGCCCCCCAATACTAGCATCCTGTACGAAATATGGGACCCAAATATATTGCCCTAAATAGTACGATCCTTATTACAAGAACCGCAAAATAAGGTACCACCAAGTTTCGGAAACTCTAAACCCTAAACCCTTTATAGAACCCTTATAGATCCCTTTAAGGAGCCCTTAAAGGATCCCTTTAAAGGTACCACTAATTCTCGGAAGCTCGCATATAAAGAGCCCGAGTGTGTTTCTTGATCACGTTCTTATATTTACCAGTGTGTAAATGTGAGTTTCCGAAAATCAGGGGTACCTTACTTTGGGTTCCTTATAATAAGGATCCTATTATTTGGGGTACTATACTAGGGCCCCCTATTCTCGGAAACTCCCAAATGGGGGATAAAGAATTGAGCATCCCAGGGCCTGGTTTTATTGAGAAACCTAAGTCTCGAGTCTCGAGCTCGGGGTTCACGGCCCCTTAACTCCAGTCGCGTAGCTACTAAAGCAGAAGCCAGAAAGTTGGAACACCATTCCCCTCATGGCCCTAAGATAAAGTATAGGGAATCCCGGCGAAAGAAGACTAAATCCATGTTCCAACTTGGGGGGGTCGCTATCATAGCATGCCCTTATAGTATACCCTTATAGGTCCTGTGTAGATAAAGTGCTGTAGACACGCGAGTTGTGCAACTTGCGAGCAAAATCCTCCCATCGTGTTCTTATGCTGGATAATATACCTAGTCTCACCATTAAGTCTCCCCACCTTCTTACAACTACTCCGCCGCTAGAAGAATATCCACATCCCCGTGCTTGCAAAGGGAGATGCGACTTGCTTTGAAGGGGCGGAGCGTTTCGAGGTCTCATGTTCAGGCACTTGGGTGGTTGTCAAAATTAGGGTCCCTTCTTGGGTCCTTATTATAATACGGCACCTATTATTTAGGGTACCCAAGAAGGGACCCTAATTTTGACAGCTACCCACATGTACATCGTCCTAGAGACCAGGACCGGGAGCGGCAGTACCACGAGCTAGTTAAAGGGAACTCCAGAAAGTTGGAATATGGTTTCAGGGTAGGATACCTTATAATTTACAAAAGAAGGGCTAGGATAATCATATTCCAACTTTCTGGCTTTTACTGTAGGTTTCCAGCATTGAAGTTAGGTTGTAGAGTTTGTATTCTCTACGGACTCCTGGGGATTAGCCCGGGTTTAGCTCGGGTAGCTGCCAGCCCCAGGCATAATCACCCAACGCCCCCAGCCTTAAAGTCCCAAAGACTTAGGGGTTTAGGGTTTAGATTTTAGTGTTTAGGGTTTAGATTTTAGTGTTTAGGGTTTAGTTTTGAGGGTTTAGGGTTTAGCTTTTAGGGTTTAGGGTTTAGTTTTTAGGGTTTAGGGTTTTGGTTTTTAGGGTTTAGAGTTTTGGGCCCTAAACCCCAAATGCTACTTGATTTTTGGCTTCTTCTGTGCAGCAGCTCCTTTCCAGAATCGTTTTGACGAGACGCTTATTCTGTGGCTCAGCTAGAGGACGAAGGGCTTTCCCCAGACTGGAGACCACTGACCTAACACAGGGGTCGGAATATCTGTGATATTATTCCTTCATAACCCCTATGACCTAATGGAAATATAAAATATACAATTAAGATACCTCCCCGAAACCCTTTCTCACTATTAGGGACCTCACATCATATCCCCGCCTTGTCGTAAGGCCAGCAGTCAGAGTTTTTCTGAGGAGGTAAGGTGACTCTCCTTCGCAAGACTGTGCAAACATGTCGAGTGCGGAATTCCTGCTCGATGACCCCATTAATCATGCTCGGTTGATGGGCTTGGATGTTGAGGACGTCTTGGTGAGGACTTTGCATTCAGCATGCCCGATACAAGCACAAATCCGCAGGACTTCGATGTGTGCAAAAGACTGCCGTGGGCCAGGGCTTTCCCAACCCTGATTCTCGATGACAGCGATTCCTTCCACTACAGCACGCCCGAGCTGCTTGGGAAAGGATGCCCTGACAATGCAACCTTGGCTGCGTTCCGGAAAGAAAGGGGAGCCGTTCTTGCAGATATTGAGAACGAGCGGCTGGTCATGCAACTGATCAGAAGCAAAGTCTTCCCGTCGGTGGTTGTCTCTGGCGATGTACACCGATCAGAACAGAATTTCAAGAACTCTATCCTGCTTATATACGGGGTTTCTCAGGGCGGCGACTCTCCTTTGCTGGCCTCCTGCTAAAGCCACCTGTCAGGGCCGGCGTTAAGCGCCGTGAGTCCTGCCGGGTGCTAAAAAATCTGTGCGTGTGACTCGGGGTCAGACTTTTGTCTGGCGCCGTGCTAAAGTTTTCCGTATTGAAAACTCGCAGCATATGAGGCCACTGCGGTTGTATCTGGATGTATATAGTATGCACATGCTCGAAGCCAAGAGCCGTTGAGCCTCTTTCCTGCCGCTCCTTCGATCTTTCGTTGATGCGGGTGGGATCCTTGTAGTGCAGAATGTGGCTAGCTGGTTCACGTACATGGAAGCCTTCGCGGATGAAATCATATGGACAAGTGGCAAGTCCGCACGTGGATTCCGGGTATACGAGAGGAACAGGCAGCAGGTGCTGCGCCTCTTCCCAGAACAGTCAGTCAAGACCCAGCAGATCCGTGGCAAGGTCATGTCATTTTACGTCCAGGGTGCAAAGATGTCCCTGAAGGGACAATGTTATTGTCGCAACCAAGTCCATCAAGAAAGGTTGGCTGCTGTATGTAGGCGCCTACAACATGTGTGACAGCAAGCATCTGATAGTTGATTTTCTCCAAGAGAATGCCATCAGCAGAAAGCAGTTCCACATGAATTGTGCCGACATCGGCTTGTGGCAGGCTGAGATTGTGCTCAGTCCACAAGACTTCAGAGCCTGGAGGCATTGGGATGCAGACATGAGCGATGATGAAGAGCCGAGGAGGCATGCCAGACGGAGGATGACGTATTTAGAGGAAGCTGCACACGTCGAAAGCAAGCGGGCCCGACATGGCTGAAGAAGCCTCATCAAGGAGTCCCTTGGTCTACAAGCTTACTCCGTGTCAAATAGTTTAGGGTAGAATTTTTCAATCGTAAGGCCTAATCCAGCGCCTCCGATTTTCCAAGCCGCAAGCCCGCGCCAGTCTAAGCCTCAAGACGAAGGCGCGCATGAACCGGAACTCATGACTGGCGGAGCACCGGTGGTTCTCCTCGTTGTGCAGCTTGTGCACATAAGGCGCCTGGACAGGAACCATCTGCGATACCGGTGCTCTGAGAAAGGAGGATGTTGGCCGCATGTGACAACGCAAGCATTCTTGTCCATCAGACACTCCGCCCTCAACAGTAACCCCCAAGCTTGGTCTGCTCTTTCAAGCCCAAGATAGCCGCCGTGTTGCCAGGGCCACAGCAATTGGCCCCGCAGCTGGCAATTACCAGAGGACAGATCCAGAAAGGATGTTGGTTATTCCCACGTTTATTTTCATTGTCCTTGTTGCTCGTCTTTGCTGTCTTTTGCTGTCGCTGCTGACTCTTCTGCTTTCCGTGCATGTGTTCTGACTCTGCTGCGTTCCGTGCATGTGTTTTTTGGCTTTCTCTTGGCATAGCACAGCTGCGATGACACCGGTACCATCGCAATACTCACTGCAGCATATATTATGTGCAAAACAGCGGTTGTGCCAATGCGCGGTTGTGTCATGCACCCCCAAAATCTGGGCTTTGGAGTACCATGCTTTAATACTTCTTTCAGAAGGAGCCATTATGACATAACAGTTTATGTTGTTTTTTTCTCCCAGGCTACTTAAAAACCCAGAAATAAGTTTGCAGGAAACTCTGAAATACGAAATCCTTCGCGACTGCCAGGAGGCTGCCCCCGTGATGGCGGATGCCTTCAGCGCAGGCATCGGCTGGGCTTCTCAACCCTGAGCTTTAAACCTAAACCCTGTAGCCCGTACACCCGAAACCCTATGGCCCCGAAACCCGAAACCCTGAACCCGAAGCCTTGGCACATGGAGCAACGACCTTTGAGCTCCAGAAGAAGATATCAGCTATGAATGCATATCGTGACTTCAAGCCCACTGGCCCTGAAGCCACGGACTTTAAAGTTACAGCGCCCTCATGTCTCAAGCTCCAGGCTAAGACCCTAGAGCCCAGAGCCTGCACAACTTTAAGACGGAAATAAGAAAATATTTAAGAAATAGTATCTCCTTACGGTCCCGACATAGTGATACTACAAACATAGACCTCCTAAGCCCATGTTGTAAGGCCGCTCTATTATGCTTAATATAGTCTCCCGTTACCTACATAGATATCCCCCCCACCCCTAAAGCCCTGTTTGAATTATTAAGGTCCCTCTATTCCCGCTGTCAACTCTGGGTTCCGAAAGCGTCTTGGTCCGGGTCGCAGGGCTTAAGGTTTGCGACCCGGGGTTGAGGGTTTGGGAGTTTTAGGGTTTAAGGTTTGTTTAGGGTTTAGGGTTTAAGGTTCAGGGTTTCCTTTGGGGCTTCGGGTTTAGGCGCTCATTCCGAAGATCCATCGACAGCTTTGCCGTCACTACCTTTCATCAGCAGCATCAGCCCTGATGAGTATCATCCTCAGTTCTAGCGTGTATCGTCACCGCCACCACATCGTCGTCATCATGATCAGGATGTTCTTCTTCTTCACCACTTGGCATCATGACAACCTTCACTGGTCATAAGCACTATTCCCGCTAGTACTATGATCTCCCGGTGGCAGTCTCTACCAACGCAGTGACTGGCGTCGACTCCACGGTAAGTGGTATTCGTCGTCGTCGTGGGCTGGCGAGGGGCGTGAGTCGCTGAAGCCCGAACCGAAAACCCCCCAACTCCCCCACACACACCCCGAACCCACAGCTCTAGATGATCATCCCGTGAGCTCTACCCCAAGCCCCATATTCTTAAATCGCCACCATCCGGGTAGTTCTCTTCCGGCACAAGTTCCAGCCACTAAACCCTAAATAGACTACACCCTAACCCCTAAACCCCTAAAGCCCTAAACCCCTCAATTGAAGGAGCCCCTTAACGGAACCCTTAAAAAGGAGCCCTTCAAGGAGCGCCTTTAGCCCCTAGGAGTTAAAACTATAAACACTAAGCGCATCAAACCGCAGTCCCTCCAGCAATCCTTATGGACTCCTTCTAAAGGACACCCTTTACAAGAACCCTAAACCCCTAAACCCTGAACCCTAACTTTATACATATATATATATATAACATCAACCGTAGTCCCTTATAGTAATCCGCTGGCTTGGCCTCAATGTGGATGGGCCTGCTTCCGTCACAGACCGGACTGGCAGCCTTGTCTCACGTGTTGGTATAAATGGATCGGCCAGCGACGATGCCCTGGTACGCTATGTTGCAAGGATACCCGGGGTGACCATTGCATGCGACGAAAACACATGGCGCTGGCAGATCGTTGTGACGTTGAATGCTGCCGGCAATCGGGCACTGGGCTTGCCGTTCTTCATCACTCGCCTATGGCACCGCAGAGCTGGAGTCTGGCAACGGAACACCCTCAGCGACAACATGCGCTTGATTGCTGCAGGACCAACAAGCGGTAACAGGCCTGTCACAGCGGCATCGATCTAGTGTTCCAGCAATATGAAGGATCTGTTTTCAATGTCATACCAGTGCCAGCATACAACCTCGAGCCGACCTTGACATCGAACATCAACAGGTTTGCAGAGAAACAGCACCGGCTCTTTCACCTTGCCAAGTACCTGTACCAGGTTGAGCCGGTATCAGAGATCATTCGGTCAGAGTGTTGTCGGCCGCCGGGGTTTCATTGATAGGACTTTGTAATATTTCCCATCTAAGATGTTTGACCGGCGGTAACGCTGCAGGCATTTGTGCGCGTAGGCATTTTCGGTTCCCTGAGGTCGTTTGGGGTTTCTTAATCAGCCATTGCCTTGCTGTTTGGAATAGAAGTTCTGTGACTAAGAGCCGCCCCAATGCCCACTACACACCCTCTTGGGACTTCCTTCCTCCTTGAATCCCTCGGTTGTTTCTTCTCTTTGTTATGGCTTTTCCTAATTCAGCAAATCAGCTGCTGTGACGCTTTGCGTCCTTCTTGGCGGATGCTTCGGGGCTCGTGAGGCTGGCAAGCGAACTAATTACTGTAAAAAAAATTATAGTAATCCTTATAGACCCCTTTTACCGGAACCCCTTTCAAGGAACCCTAAACCCCTAAACGCTAAGCACCAGGCCAGCGACCGACGCTCATCGTCAAACCCGACCGGGGCTCGCAAGGCCCTCCCGCTGTGCCTTGGGGGCGGAGAGCTGGTGGAGCTTTGGGATGTTACAGATTCTTCGGTGGGGGCGGGGCGGGGGGGGTTTAGGGTGTAGGAGTCTCGGGCTTTGGGGATGTTATCGATTTTTCGGAGGGGGTCTAGGGTTTAGGGTTTTGGTTTGGGGTATGTAGGGTTTAGGAGTGTAGGAGTTCAGGGGTCTAGGGTTTAGGGTTGTGGTGTAGGGTTTGTCATAGGTTATTACCAACCCCCCCACCAACCCCCCCCCCAGCAGCCCTCAGCGGTGCTGTCATTTCCTTCAAAGCCGGGCGGAGCCTTACTAAGCCCTGCAAAGCCTTAGTAAGGCTTAGCAAGCATTGCTAAAACTTGCTGTTGCCTAAAGGTTTGTCAGTCATTCGCGCCCTTTGCTCTTCACTTAAAAATCGGGTCTCGCAAAATGCAAACGATGTGAGAATCAGGTCCGTTTGAGTTCTCATTGTTTCGCGAAGCTTCATCTTGTCATTGTACCAGACATCCAGGTGGAGAAAGCTGCGGTAGGGCAGGGTAGGGTGGGATACGGGTGGGGTAGTAGGCACGGGAAAACACGGCCTCACCAAGCCTCAGCAAGCCTCAGCAAGCCTCAGCAAGCCTCACCAAGCCTCAGCAAGCCTTAGCAAGCCTTAGCAAGCCCCAGCAAGCCCCAGCAAACCTCAAGACTCTGCAAGCTTCACCAGGCTTTCAGCCCGCCCAGTCCCCACCGCCGCTGCGCACCAGACACAACCCGAGCACCCACCCCACTCGCAAACCCCAAACCCTCAAGACGTGTATTGGTGTATTTGGTCAACGTTGCTGAGCTTCGAGAGCTATTGAGGGCTGCTGGGGGGGGGGTTGGAGGGGGGGTTGGTAGTAACCTATGAGTTTGGGGTTTAGGAGTTTAGGGGTTGAGGGTTGTGGTGTAGGATTTACGGTTTGCTTTGGGGTAGGGCTCAGGGATTGGAGGTTCTCGCTGCTCTGTCCCATGGTTCTTTGCGCCCTCTCTCTCTCTCTCTCTCTCTCTCTCTCTCTCTCTCTCTCTCTCTCTCTCTATACTTGGCACAGGTGGGACCCGGCAACCAATCGCATCCCCAATATAAGGGCATCAATAATTACCATCTAGCTTCCCCTTATATGTTTACACATATTTATGCTACAATGACACCCAAAGATTTAATCTCATCGTTAAGGCCCCCAAACTGCCCCCAAATGCCCGGGAGGCTCTGGAATCGCTCTGGTGAAGAGCCCAGAGGCAGCGAAGGGCTGCAGGTTTGGCGGCTTCGGTTTGGGTTCGCGCTCCCAAGGATTTAGGGTTTAGAGTTGGGGGTTAAGGGTCTAGGGTTTAGGGGTTTAGGGGTTCAGGAAGTTGTTCCTCCGAAGGAACCCGTAAAGGAATCCTTATATCCAAGGGTAAGAGGAGGGACCCTTAGTCAGGACCCCTAGGTATATACCCTTAATATAGCTATTATATACCCATTATATAGCCCATTATAGGGTAGGGATCCCCATTAAGGGTCCCTCCTTTTCCCCTTTGATTATTAGAACCCGAAAGAGCAGCCGTAGCAGAGCCGTCAGAACCACCACTTCTGGGAGCAGGTCCTGGTCTGTCTTCCCACAGCAACTCTTGCACGCTCTAGGACTAGTAGAAGGCATGTTTGTAGGACTCGGAAATAGGAGCTGAATGCTCAACAGAAAGCAGCCGCAAGGAAGGGAATCGAATTCTGGATTCTTGCAAATCCTGTAAGGGCAAACCTAGTGACGTCTTCAAAGCCTTCACATGCGCTGCCCTCAAACCTGGAGCCTGAATTCTGAACCCTGGGCCCCAAACCCCAAAGCCATGAACCTCAAACTCAAGAACACGAAACCGCCCTGAGCCTCTCGCACCGCAACTCCCGGCGACAGCTTTTCGAAGGACTTGCAGAAAACCCTTGCTCGTTTGGTCTCGCCCCAGGCCGTGACTTCCCGACTGGTCGTATACATCTCTCTATGCATACATATATATATATATATATATATACATACACACATACTTGTGTATACGTATATGCATACATGTATGTGCATATGTAGGTAGTTGGCCCCATGAGCACATAAGATGATACAAATATGCATATGTGCTCTGTCTGTGTACTACCCATGGTGCCTGCGTACATATATGAATACACCTGTTTGTATAAACATATGTGTATGCATATGTATATACGTGAGGTATACTAGCCTGCCCGTGTCTGTGCATGTTTGGCTGGGTATGCATGTATGTAGGTGTGTGTGTATATATATATGTATGTATATATATATATATATATATACGCACACCGAGGCACGCACAAAGATTCAGTGCGATGATTTCGTGTGAGAACTGTGACAGTACCACTGGCGATAGCCACAATACCCTTGGACCTGCAGCCTGCAGCCTAATCCCTTGACGGGGCCCAATAGGCAGCCAGCAGTAAGCCTACAAAACGCATCCATTACTTGTCTCACTTTCTGCATCGGTTGTTATTGTTGTTGTATCACTAGCCAGTGTGTTCACGCATCAACTGAGAGAGAACCAGACTCGACGGAACCTCTGTACATATCTGCACGTACATACATGTCTCGCCTACAAGCATTAGTTCATTCACGATCATTTTTGCGGCTTCGGTCTGAAGTTCTTGTTGTAATTGTAGCACACTTGTCGACACCCTTGTCATTGTTGCTGCTTTTACTGTTGCAATCATTGACCTTTTCCGGACAGCTGCATGAAGTCGTCACCCTAAACCTTGAGCTGGACTCCCAGAGCCCTAATACCTAAACCTCTAAGCCTCTAAGCCCTAATCCCCAACCTCCAAACTCTGATCATTCTGATCCTTTAACCAGAAGCCATAAAGCCTAAACTCAAGTCTATGAGGCAACGCGCAGGCTAAGTAGTTTCCCTGGCTCTTGGTACGGAATGGGGAAAATGGGTTTATAAGGAATGTTATGAGGGACCTCAGGGGACTATCACCTAGTAGTCGAGTAGATAACCTTTAACCTTGTTTGGGTAGTATAGTCCCTATATAATCCCTTAATATAACCTAAAAGGTTAACCTTTAGTTCCCCATGATACCCGACAAGTATGATCATAAGCATCCACTTCCGCATTCCCGATCAACGATGGCGTAGAATTTGGGGTTTAGGCTTCCCAGACCCCCGGGAGGATCTAGAAAGTAGATCCCCAAATTTGTGGCCCTATACTACTGAGGGCACTTCATAGGAACCCCCATTAAGGGATCTACTTTTTGGATCTTTTGGGGGGTCTGGGTTTAGGCTTGGGAAGTTCAGGGCTTGAGGTTTCGGGTCCAAGATGTTTTGTCAACGGGCTCTATAGGGGCTACATAGGGTTTAGGGTTTAGGGTTTAGGGTTGTTACAGGTCTTTTATCAGCTAATTACCACCCAGGCTGGTGCTGTACTTAGAGGGCGTAGAAGGGTATCCGACAAGGATGGCTGTAAGAAGGGTCTTTTTCCCAGGGATCGTACATTTCGCGCCCCGCACCCAGAAGCATCATGTCCCAAACAGGCCATCGTCCAGGAGTATATTGCGGAGCCGCTTCTTCTCGAGGGGTTCAAGTGGGATGCCAGGACGATGATGGGGCGCTCAAGCTTTGCAGGGATGTTCGACTCCTGTTGTCTACACTATGCCATCACTATGCTATACCAGCTGAACCATAAAATCCTAAACCCTAAACGCCCAAAGCCGAAACCCTAGACCGTAGCCTAGTCCCTGCAGTTTTTGTTGGGGCGGGGTCAAGGGTTTGCGGGTTTAGGTTTCAGGGTATGAGGTGTGGGGTTTAGGTTCTGGAGTCTAGGGTGAGAGACTGTTCATGTCTGGGCGCTTTTTTATTGTTTGCTTTCTTGGGTGTTTCGTGGTTTTGTGGTATTGGGGTAATGTATGTACGAAATCAGTTCGTCACGCAACACGTATCTCATGTCCAAGACCTGGCAAAGTTGAGGCCCCCATGAACTCTGCATGCATCCTAACACCCTTGAGACCCAAACCCCTGAGCCTTAAATCGAAAGAAAGAACTAACCCTATTCTGGAAGAATCCCTAATTATGTAGTATTCCTTTGGGGGCAGGTTCCGTATCAGATTTATAGTACAACGTTCCTAAACCCTAGGCCACAAACCCCAAAGCCTAAATCCCAAACACTAAACCTGAAACCCTGAACCCTATTCGAAATCCTTTGTAGCGCCTTTAAAGAGCCCTTACAGGAACCCTTGTAATACCCTTCAAAGGAACACTATTTTGGGACTTCGACTTCCCTTCTGCTTCTCCTACCTTTGGTTAGTACTGTGGGGAATGGAGGAATGGGGTACAATTATAACTACTATTACCACCATTCTTCCATTCCCTACTAACCAAAGGTAAGTTATAGGATTACTAAGGCCCCTATATGATAGAACCCTTACAGATCCCTTATAGTAACCCTTATAGACGCGCTTTAAAGGGAACCCTACCATTCCCTACTAACCAAAGGTAAGTTCTGTGAGGATCTATGTTCTGCTCGTCCCGGACAGCTCCGGGCGACAGCTCCATGCGTTCATGTCTCAGGCCGGGGACTTCTTGCAGTGAGCCCAGGGCTCCTTTAAGGGGCTTATGAGGGTTCCTTTAAATGATCTATAATAAGGGCTCCTTTAAAGGGCTTATAAGGGTTCCTTTAAATGATCTATAAGGGCTCCTTTAAAGGGCTCATAAAGGGTTCTTTTAAATGATCTATAAGGGTTCCTGTAATTAAGGGCTCAGACTTCTTGCAGTGAAGAATTCCCAGAGACTCCACTATCCCTTAATGAAGGAATACCTAGGATTCCTTCAAGGGATCTATAGGGTATCTATAGAGTTCAGGATTTAGGGGACTTTAATATCCCTTAATTAAGGAATATACCTAAGGGTTCCTTAAACCTTACCGGGTTCCCGAATGGGGTTTATAACGGTTCTCTAAGGGAATTAAGGGACATACCTTAAATCAAATTTAGGGATCCTACTACAACTTAAGCTATATTTTTCAAGTTAGGGATATTGGAGTCTCTGGGCAGAATTCGGGCGCTGCCCTTTATTGGTTGCTTGAAATGAGGCTTTATGCGGCTTCATGTCCGTTGCAGATCAGCCCCAGCACAACTACCCCACCCCACAGCCCCCCAGGCCCAGTCTAGCCAAGCCAATCAGCCCAGCCCACACCCAGCCCAGCCCAGCCCACTCAGAGATGGCGTTGCAGATCGCCAGCCCCAGCTCAGAGCCCCTAGGTCCAGCCTAGCCAAGCAGAGTGCGAAATCACAAGTCGAAAACCAAAGCTTTCGCACAAAACGTTTCGGTCGAAACGCCGGACCCAAACCCGATACAGTTTCTATAAACCCCGAACCCTAAAGACACCGAACATGGAACGACAAATAGTACGATCCTTGTGATAAGGACCCCGAAGTACGGTACTGTGGGCATCGGAAAAACTAGTAACACAATCGCTTTAGTCTTATCGTCCCTTTTGAACTATACTGAAATCTACCTCCTACCAAAACCATGTGAGCAAAATATGCAACCCTGATGGATGGATGGATGGATGGATGGATGGATGGATGGATGGAGGAAGGGCTTCAAAGAAGCTTAAGCTCCAAACCCTCAAAGAACCCCTAAAGTCCCTAAAGAACACGTCGGGTTGTCAAAGCCATGCCTCGGGCGGAAAGGACGGGCTGGCACGGGTCTGCGTGGACCCTTATGAGGTGCCTACCAAGAGGCGCCGAGAGAAGGATTTAGGGTTAGGGTTTAGGATTTAGGGTTTAGGGTTTTGGGCTTAGGGACAGGTGAAGTTTCGGTTTTCGTGGGTCTGACTTTTGGTACCAGCAGCTGCGTCACACCGAACAGGTTCACAAGAACATCTAATTGTTTAATGAAAACAAAGCATTGCGATGGCCGCAGAGGGTGTTGGCGCAATGTGATTTCTGACCAGTGGCCTGAATGTCAAAGCGATGAAATTCAAACAAGCGCGGGTAAGCCGCGCGAGTCGCTATGACTCTCTTAAAGTACTCGCCATCTCGTTATTTAGTGACGCGCATGAATGGATTAACGAGCTTCACACGGTGAGAACCTACTATCTAGCGAAAACTGATAAACATGAAAGACAGCCGCCAGATGGATGGGTTGGCTCATGTATGCATGTACGCACGCATGCATACCTACATACATGCATAAAGACAGGTCGGGATGCATAGATACAAAGACATACGGTGACATACGTACATAGGTACATACATATATACGTTCTTACATCTGTACATACATCCGTACATACATGCATACAATACATACACAACACACACACACACACCCAAGATCCCCCCCCCCACACACACACACACACGCACACCTACGCACCACCGCAGGCAGGCACGCAGACGCACGCGCACTTGCATGTGTACATACGTGCAGACTGTCTACACGCGTTTGTACATGCCATTCACTTCGATACTGTGCGTTCGACCACTCACAGCAAGTGCAGAAGAGTGATGTCAATGCACAAACATGGGATCCGGAAACCGTGGACATCGGATGTCGGGCTGCTCAGAAGTTTGGAACACGATCTTCGTCCTCAAACTAAGCCTAGAACAGAGGGAAGGGGAACAGTGTACCTCTTGCTTTTGCGTTGTGACATTCTGTCTTCCTAAGCTCTTCAAGCCCCTAGTCCTGAATGCGGAGCCATCCAATTTGATTCTTTAAACTCCACTGCATGGGGGCTTTGATGTAGGAGCTTGATCAAGTAGCAATCGTATTTCCGTGGCATTTCCTCACATCAACTACCGTTTACAAAACCCGCAATCCGGTCTACCGGTACAGGCTTGTCGATCCCTCGTTGATAAACCGTTTCCCTAATAAGGCTTATCATAACGATTCGAGTGGCATTGCCCATTTCTGTTCGGAATCGAGGAGGGTCTCTCAGTCGGGCTACTACATTCGGCTTTAGCTCTTAAGTACTTCCATGAAAACAAGGTGGGTTTGAGAAAAAGCCCGGTTATAGAGATTTAAGAGCTGGTGGCCCTATATGTTGGATTCACTGAAACGATAAGGAATAAATTTTAACGATAAGATTTCTGTTTTCTCTGTCAGCATATCTCAGTATGGCAGGGATGTACAAGTAATGCAAAAGAACTCTCAAACCCTTCCTAGAACCCCTTTTGAAGCCCTACTTGGAGGTTGCTAACTATAGTTACCCTGTTTATAACTTATAACCCCCGTTTAAACCTACCCATGAGCTTGCAAGTAGAGTTTAAACCCTAAACCTCATAGAGCCCTTACAGGAACCCTACGTATAACTAGCAATGAACTTCCCAGTAGCCCTAAACCCTAAACCTAAACCGCAGGAACCTCCACAAACAGCTCTCGCACCTCACGAACTACAGCGTGGGGGACTCTGGTCTTCGCTCAGCCTTGTCCTTTTTCATGGTTCCCCCAAAAGAATAAACAGACCGGCTGGTAGACCTTCTTAAATCATTCCTACTAAGGGATATAGGTATAGGGCTCTGTCTATTGTTCTAAAAGGACAAGGGTGTCTTCGCTAGTCTTGTAGGACTTTATACTTTTAGTAGTCAAAATTGTGGTCCCTTTTGGGGTGCCCTAAATAATAGGTGCCGTATTGTAATAGGGGCCCAAAAAGGGACCATAATTGTGACTACTACCCATATCTGGTGTTAAGGTTTAGGATTCAGGGCTTACCGTTCTTATCATGTTGTACGGAAGGTTTGGTTGGCTTGGATGTGTGGCATGGTAAGACAAGTGGTGATGCATGGTAAGAGGTAGAATTTGTTGCCCTTGGTTCGCTGGGGCGTATTTGGCGGATATCCGATTTGTTCCCGGTGGTTTGCTGGGACGTGTGGCATGGTAAGATCTGTTTGCTTCGATGGAATATTTGGCATCGCGGGACGTGAGGTTAGTTGCCGTTGTTTTGCCGGAAGGATGGTCAGATGGAGGTACGTATTGAGCACAGCGACGGGGAAACAATCACGCTTTTGACCCCTCTCCTTTTGGAGTTCAGGTTGTTGGGATTGGATTTTTCAGGGTGATTTCCGTCTTTCGGATTGCGCCCTCATCCTCTGCAGTCCGCCACTCTTGGGTTTGCGGTGTTGGGAAGCTGGTCGGATGTAGGGTTTAGGATTCCCGGGTTTAGGATGAGGGTTACTTTGGAATTTAGGATCTGAGCGTCTTGTCTTTTATCTGCTTGGGGCTCTTCGGGTGTTCTGTCACACCGGCGGTGCTTTGGTTGTGGTGGTGCGGGCAGAGCAACGCATGCCAGCTTGGGGCTTGTAGGTTTCACTCGCCGAGGTGAGCAAGTTGTCCGACAAGTACGTCCACAATGACGATCCCAGCGACGGTGGTTCAGGAGACTTGGCTTGTTTTTAGGAGTCGTCTCGGGGCAGATCCTGCTGGTGTGTAACTCTGGTTTAGGGTTCAGGGTTTAGGGTTCCCCAGGTTCGCATTTGACTGGTGGCATTTGCCGAAGTCATTGGTCTTACCATCCAGCACCAAGACCATCAACACCATTTAAACCCTGAGCCCCAGCCTACACCCCAAGCTCGAAACTGGGTTCTGGCTAAGGAAGTTAGGTGGAGCTACTGTATGACAATGCCTCAGCAAAATCCTTGGAATCCGAAACAAACACTACACCATGCACAAAACTCCTGAAGAACCCCCAAAAAACGTATGAGACCCTTCATAAGCTTAGCCGCACGCCTTAAAACCCAAAGTCTTTTTGTAAGCCATTCAGTCGCGAAGTCCTTAGAGTTTAAACTCCAAGGGTGCAAGCGGAGTCTCCGTGCCGTGCTGGAACGTCTGAACCTGAAGGCCGGGAAGGAACTCGGAAAAATCAAGAATATCAGAAGTTCAGGGTTTAGGGTTAGTAGGAATTCGTGATAGTGTTTTGGCTTGTAGGTTGCTTCATACAACTTCGACATGGCTTGTTGGGTCTCCAGATGGTTCTACAAGGGTCTCGGGGTGCTAAATGGAGTTTAAGGAGTCCGGGAACATACGATGAAGGTCCCTTCCGTAGGTTTGGCTTAGGGATCAGGCTTTGCGGCTAAACACCAGGACCCTCCTTGCACCCTCAAATAGGGGTATATGGTCCCAAGTAAGGGGCATTTAGGGTCTTCTTGAGGGTAGATGGAGGGTCTAGGCATTTGGGAGTTTCCGAAAATTAGGGGTACCTTATTTGGGGGTCCTTATAATAAGGATCCTACTATGTAAAAATTTAGGGTACTATACTGGGGTCCCTTATTTTCGGAAACTCACATTTCAGTGCTGTGGCTTGAAAAATCTCGCGGCTTGAAGTCTACATGGGTAGTTTTCAAAACTAGGGTCCCTTTTTGGGGTACCCTAAATAGTAGGTGCCGTATTATATTAGGGACCCAAAAAGGGACCATGAATTTGACAACACCCCACATGGTATGTTTAAGCTTAACCTGAAGGCTAAATCCCCAAACGTGTCCGCATGACGATGTTTCTAGTGTCGGCATTTAGATTGGGGTGTCCCCCCATTGAACCACCCATCTTAGATGCTGCGCAGCCAGCGCTATGTGCCAGCATCGTCATGGCCTTCCGCCGCAACAAAAGGCTCCAATGCACCAAACCGCAAGATTGGCGTCAAAGAGCCCTTGCAACTAGAGAACGAGTGTCCCGAAAGCAGTGGAGCAGCGATGTAGTCAGCACCGCGACACCTAACATCATCTCATCCCTCCATTCCTCGATCCGTCCCTCCATCCTGAGAATGTTTTCGTGCCACCACCCCACCACTCCACCGCCCCACCTTCCCTCCATCCATCTATCCCTCCGTCCCTCCATCCGTCCCTCCATCCAGCCATCCATTTATCTATCGATCCTTCTTTCATGCATCCAGCCAGCCAGCCACCAATCCGTCCATCCATGCATCCGTCCATGCATCCATCCCTCCCTCCGTCCGTCCATCCATCCATCTTTCACGCGAGGTTGTCCATTCCGAGCACGACTCGTCGCAGCACCACACGTGCTACGCGGTTTCGCCCGACCGGCAGAAATGCTTCCGTTAATTAATGGACTGGCAGGATTCAGAAGCACGGCCAAAACGCTTCTCCCGCCAGTATCACACCGAGAGTGCCGTTACGGAGGGCAACGTTAGGCCTGAGCCGCACCCAGCGGACGATGCGGACATGCCGACATCACCGAGAGGTTGCTAATTCGGAAGAAGAATCGTCACAGAGCCACAAGCACAGCCAGGTAGGCCCAACTCGCCCGTATCCGGAGAGTTGTTGCCAAGTCCGACCCGCCGCGCCATTGCCGGGGGGCGCGGCGACCCGCGCCAGCCGTGCACCGTGCTGTACCCAAAGACTCCAATATCCTTCAATAAAGGACTACAGCTGAAACTATAGTAGGATCCCGACTGGTAATGTCATTTAAGGTATATTTATTCCTTAACTGAGGGATGTTGGAGTTTCTGGGCAGCTAACACAAATCAGGTTTGAATAAGAGAGAGAACCTCACATCATAATACACCATCCAATCAATCATAAATCCATCGCATAGACAACTCCTCCTGGGAAAATCCGTCCCAATGCTTTCGGGAAAATTTCTTTGAAGACATCAAAAGCCAGCCCAAAACCCAATGCTCTGCGACCCCTGCAACACCCGTATGCGAAACCCGCGTCTTAAAACTGCGAGGCTCGTGTAAGTATGGGGGTTTCCGAAAATAGGGGACCCTAATATAGTACCCCAAATAGTAGGATCCTTTTTATAGGGACCCCCCAAAGTAAGGTACCCCGAATTTTCGGAAACTCCCATGTGGATACCACTGCTTTGGACGGATACTGGACCCCATCTCCGAGCACTAAACCCTCAAAAAAGGTGTTAGGGCTTATAGTTGAGGGTTAGGGTTTATAGTAAGTATAGTTTAGGGTTATGGGTTATAGTAAGTATAGTTTAGGGTTATGGTTTATAGTAAGTATAGTTTAGGGTTATGGTTTATAGTAAGTATAGTTTAGGGTTATGGTTTATAGTAAGTATAGTTTAGGGTTATGGTTTATAGTAAGTATAGTTTAGGGTTATGGTTTATAGTAAGTATAGTTTAGGGTTATGGTTTATAGTAAGTATAGTTTAGGGTTATGGTTTATAGTAAGTATAGTTTAGGGTTATGGTTTATAGTAAGTATAGTTTAGGGTTATGGTTTATAGTAAGTATAGTTTAGGGTTATGGTTTATAGCAAGTATAGCTTTAGGGTTATGGTTTATAGTAAGTATAGTTTAGGGTTATTGTTTATAGTCAGTATAGTTTAGGGTTAGGGTTTATAGTAAAGGGTTCAGGGTTTAGGGTGTATAGTAATTAAAGCGTTTAGGGTTAAGGGTATAGTAAATAAATCCCAACAAGTTAAAAGTGTAAATAAGGATACCACTCTGTGATTGGACCCCAGCTAAGAACACTAAACCCTACAGAAAACCACCGAAAAAGTTGGAAGCCGGATTAAGGACAAGTAGTGCCGAGATTCGCTATACATTACTCTTAAGGATTGAGTCTACTGGGTTTCCAACTTTTTTGAGCTTCTACTGTAAGATCCGTATATAATAACACCTCATAGTAGAGTACCCTTAAGGATTCCTTATAGTAACCTTTGTTAAGCCGTCATGCAAGACCAGGGTGAGGATTTCTGGCACGACTTGGGGGCGCTGGTGACGGACACTTGGATCACAAACCCCTAACCCTAAACCCCTAAACCCTAAACTCGTAAACCCTAAACCCTAAACCCGTAAACCCTAAACCCTTAAGCCCCTAAACCCTAAACCCCTAAACCCTAAACCCCTAAACCCTACATCGGTGCATTGGGTCCCAGTTGATCATGCTAAAGGATTACTGACTAGAGGCTTGAGTGGGTTCAGGATTCATAGAAAAAGTTGAGGGGGTTGGGGTTTAGGGTTTAGGGTTTAGGGTTTAGGGTTTAGGGTTGGGGTTTAGGTCAATTGAGGGAAGTGAAAGGGTTTTCGGTTTAGGTGGTGTTGGACGTAACGTTCAGGGTTCGTTGGGGCTCACATTTGTCGGATCGTAGTGCTGAGCTTCTCCAGGGGTTTCCAGATGGCAGTGTAACCCTAAACCGTAAACCCTTCGCGTGCTTTCAGCGTGCAATTTGGCCGGTAGATAACCAAACGTGCAAGAACCATGCGACTTTTAGCAGCGCACCCTCCACTTCGGTAGAGGGTGGCAAGGATAGCATGTGGTGAACAGAGAAAGTTGTCTAAAGGGCGGCGGCTTCGTCATCGTCAGCCCCCACATGCACAGGTCTAAACCCCTGAACCCGTAAATCAACCCTCAACCTTAAACTCTAGCCCCTAAACCCCTAAACCCTAAAACCCCTAAACCCCTAAACCCCTAAACCCTGAAACCCCTAAACCCCTAAACCCTAAAACCCCTAAACCCCTAAACCCCTAAACCCCTAAACCCTAAAACCCCTAAACCCCTAAAACCCCTAAACCCTGAAACCCCTAAAACCCCTAAACCCCTAAAACCCCTAAACCCCTAAAACCTCTAAACCCCTGAACCCCTAAACCCTTAAACCCTAAAACCCCTAAACCCCTAAATGCAACCTCTAAACCTCAGCTTTGTGGCCTTCTGGGAGCCTTTTTCCTCTAAACCTAAACCCCGGAACCCAAAACCTCAAAGAACCTCAGAAACTCTACGACCCTAAAACCCTTAAAGTACTAGAAACCCAGCCGTAAAGCTTCAAGACTGACGCCTAGACTCACGTTTGTTGCCTTTTTCGTAGGGTCTAGGGGTTTTTTCGAGAGTTCAGGACACCGTGGCTGCCATTACCGAGCCGCTTCTGCGCACGTGTTCCAGTGAGGAGAGTTGGCCTTGAGGGTCAATGAGGGTTCAGGGGTTTGGGGGCAGTAGACCCTAAACCCTAAACCCTTAATCCTAAACCCTAAACCCTGAACCCTAAACCCTTAATCCTAATCCCTAAACCCTTAATCCTAAACTCTAAACCCTAAGGGTTTAATTTGGCTTCGGGTTCAGGGTTTAGAGAGGCTTGCTCTTGTGGCTGAAGCGCCTAGGATCTTCGGGCTCCAGGCTTTCGGGTTGTGTAGCATTTCGGGTACATACACCCCCCTAACCCCTAAACCCTAAACCCTCAAGACCCCACAAATTGAGCTTGCGTATTTCACCGTGCGTGGCATTCCTTTATGTTCTTGTTTAAATTGAAATAAGTATGGATATACATAACCGCGTGCACAAGATATTACAATCAAGTTTAGGTAAAGGGAACCAAATATTCCACCACTACCACCAAATCACAATCAAGTTCAAGTAAATAGAACCAAACAGTGCAAAGTCGCCATTGCATCACACATTCGTGGGTTCACTTAAATAATCATTGTTCCGTCGTTGGACTATGTAGACGCATATACATATAGATCTGCAAATCTAGACATGTATGCGCAAGTAGAAAATTTTTAACCACATCTATTACAATATTCAATTAATTCAGTAAACTGAGTTAATTAACTTAATTCAATTCATTCAATTAATTCCATAAATCCAGTTAATTCGACTGAGTTAGTTCACTTAATTCAATTCAATTAATTCAGTTAATTCAATTTAATTCAGTGAAATCAGTTAATTCAATTAGTTAAACTAATTCCATGAGGCTGTCAACAACGCCAATAAGATGGAGAAACGCCGGCTCGGGATAGCGTTCTCTGACCCGACCCTGATGAACCAGCCGCTCAAGAAACAGAAAGTGTCAGTGTCAACCCCGCTGCTGCCAGTAAAATCAACGTACCAGCTGCTCAAGGTTTCCTTTCCGTCTGCGGATTTGCAGCACAAGATCTCTGCGGGATCTGTCAGAGTCTTGCCGAAAGAGAACGAGTTCGAGGCAAAATTCTCGATCGTGGAGGACAACTGCGAGTTCGAGATCAGTGTCAAGAGGGTTGCGTTCCTCTTTAAGGAGGTCATCAGCCCCCCGCAGACCCCGTTCAAGATTCTCGCCGACCGTGTCAGTGTCATGGAGCTGTATCAGCTCTCTGATGCTGAGGATCATGGGCGCATCGTCAAAGCTGTGGAAAGCAAAGCGGGTCTTTCTCACGCTGATGCTCCTCACGTCTACTTCGTGAACAAGATTCAACTAATTCAACTAATTCGTTTAATTCAATTAATTCAAGTAATTCAATTAGGTTATTTGATTGAATGAATTGAAGCGACATATATCCGAAAACTAAAAAATAGCAAACCCAAAAAACTACAAAAAAAACACAAACAAATCCAAAAAAACTCCGCAAAAAAGCTCCAGTTTAACAAACTCAAAAACGCACCCCACACACGAAGCAAGCTCAATAAACCCTAAACTCTAAAGGCAACCCTAAACCTTCAACCCGAAGCCCGCAACTCTGAGTTCTCAGTAAGCAACGCTGTGCAGGTCTGATTGGCTACATCACGATAAACACCAGAACCCCGTGAACTTGATCATTCTAGCTACATCCTGACCGCGAGCCCTAGATCTTTAACCCAGAAGCCTTGCAATGTACAGCAGCTAAGTACTGCGCTGGACTTCAATATGGTACCCCTACCTTATCTCCAAGTTGCCTACCTTTTTAAGGACTTATATAAAGAAATCATATTAGGGAACCTTAAAAAAAGGTAGGTTCCTTAGGGTCCGGGTAATTTTCGGGAAGTCCCATCTACGACCACACCCCATGTCACTTGGCACCTTGGCCCCAAAGATCCCCCTGCTCCAGAACCCAAGACACCTCAAGCCCTACTTGGAGGTTCATGGGTAGTTATAAGGGTTCCTTTAAGGGTCCCCTTAAAAGGATCTATATGGATGTAGGGTTTAGGGTCTACTTGGAGGTTCATGGGTAGTTATAAGTAGTGTTTATAAGTAGGGTATCTATACTTTTAACCCACATTAGGGGACTTATAACCCACTTATGACTACCCATGAATCTCTATGTAGCATGGACACCGAAACCTTAAACGGTTTAGGGTTTACGGTTTAAGGTTTGATAAACTTACGTAGTAGTCGAGTAGGTAACCTTTAACCTTTTCTTGGTGGTTTAGTCCCTATATAACCCCAAAAGAACCAAAAAGATTAACCTTTAGTTCTCCATGATACCCGACAAGTAGGCTTAAATCCTAAACCCTAAGTAACGCTGGGCTCCGAGAGACTCTGAGCCAAGCCCTAAACCGTTATCGTTTTGTCTGTTTGCTGTCCATTTCTACGAAAGAAACTCACTATAATGGTACTTGGCCCGAGCTTCTACGAAAAGAACGCGCGGTATCGGTACTTGGCGCGAATTTGCTGCGACAAGAACGTACCAGGTACTATATTCGTACTTGGCCCGAACTGCGTACTATGTCGGTACCTGACCCGAATACCTACGACAAGAACGAACCTACCATTTTGGCATTTGACCCGGGTGTATACCAAAAGAGCCCATACCTAAATCCTAAACCCTGAACCGTACATCCTAAAATCCTAAACCTTAAAGGGACCTCAAGAGGAATTCTGGAACGGCGACAAGCTCACAGCGGATCTGGCACAGCAGCATTTCTGCATCCTGGCCCATCTGGGTGTTTCCGAAAATAGGGGACCCTAGTATAGTATCCTAAGTACTGGTCACAATAAACTAGGTTCTGGGGATCTGTTTGTCTGTGCAAAAAAATAAAATTAACAACGACATGACCCTAAACCTTACCAAAAAACCCTACACCTTAAACTCTGAACCTTGAACCCTGAACCGAAACCCGTAAACCTTCAACAGTCGGATCCTCAATATAACGGACCCTGCAATAAGGTACCCCTAGTTTTCGGAAACTCCCATCTAGAGACTTCAGGGATCGGGGTGTTAGGTTTTAGGGCTTTTCGGGTTCAGAGCTTTGAGGTTTGGGCTTTTTGGCATGGGGGCTTTGGGGTTTTGGGGCTTGGGGTTTAGAGCTTTAAGGACTTTTAGGAATGAGGCTTTAGGGTCTCGTGGGGTTCTAGGAATGAGGCTTTAGGGGTTTGGGTTTCAGGGTTTAGAGCTTTAGGGTCCAAGGGTTAAGGGTTTAGCTTTTTTGTGATTTGTGTTTGGTTAGAACACAGACGCATGCCAATGTTCTTGCTGTTCATAGAAGTTGAAGAGTCGTACGATCAGCAGAGAACGGGGGCAGATAAGATAGAAAAGAAGGAGCATAGAAGAGGACAGGGACCACCCCTGCAAGGTAGGCAGGCAGCCTGAAACACCAACACCCGTTGGCAACCGGAGTTCTAAGCCCCACGCGCTAGCCTTCAGTCAGAGTGCCCCGGCAGTCCCTCAAGAACCCTCAACCCTGATAAAGGCTTCACATCTCCTACAACCACCTCGATGAAACCCTAGAGCCCACTTTGTGAAGCCTACACAACTCTAAAAACCGTAAGGGTCCAAGTACCTAGTTATCATATACTCCCAAAAAAATCCTTAATTCTTGGGTCACTTGGACCCTCAAGGAAAGCTTTTGAACCCTGATCCCTAAGTCCTAAGTCGCTTCAGGTCGCGATTCGTATCGCGCAAGAGCAAGCAGCAGGACAGCGCTGCGTTTTTTTGGTGGTCCCGCGATGGCTCAAAACGCCCAATCTTGGCCAACTGACGCGGCTTAAAGGCCGCGACATTAGGTTCCTGACAAACTGTCCGTGCGCGATTTCACGACAGCCAATATTGCAGGGGTACGGGCTGCGTGGCATGACTGCCGGATTCGAGTTACGGGAACTGCGGCTGGCTGGGACGCGACGATGGCGGGAGCAGCAATTCAGATGGACGAATGCATAAAAAAAAGGCCTCATGGAAGGCCCTGATGGCCCGTGAATGAAACCGAAGGCTAAGCAGTCCAGTGCTGCCAGGCCATCGGACTCCGCAAACCCCACGGCCAGACCCAGTGATGCAGCCAGCTCTGGCATTTGGGACAGAGACAGGAGCCGCAGAGGAGCATCGAGGCGGACATCGGAGTAAAATCCTGAACTCCTTCAGCCCTTAACGATCACCCTTCAGCCCTAAACCCCAGGAAGGAACCAGGTTTGGAGGCTAACACTTCTTTCCATCTTTAAATAAGTACATGAGTGTATGTGAACGCACATATATGAGGTGTATGTATATGCATGTATATGTATATATGTATGTGTACGCATATGCATGCATATACATGCATATGTATGTATATATGTTTGTTAAACATCTATATCTTCCCGTCTCTCTGTCTTTGTATTTAAATTTTAACTTCGAAGCCTCGAGTTTCACCCAAACAAAAAGCTCACGAGGCCGATGCTTTCGTACATCCATATCCCTCTCTCTCTCTCTCTCTCTCTCTCTCTCTCAATCTCTCTCTCTCTCTCTCTCTCTCTCTCTCGCTCTAACTCTTTGTCTGTCTCTCTACATATACATATCCCAGGCCCTAGGCCCTAAACCCTAAACCCCTAAACCCCTAAACCGTAAGTCCTAACCCTAAACACTAAACTCCTAAACCCCTAAACTCCTAAACCCCTAAATCCTAAACCCCCTTAACCCCTAAACCCCTAAGCCCCTAAACCCCTTAAAAAAAGCGGGCGAGGCCGATGCTTTCAAATTCTGGGTTTCGACGTCCTCGTGGACCAAGCGGCGAAGCCTTGGCTCCTGGAGACTCCCCCGGTTTGGAAGGGTCTTTTAAGGGCTCCCTTAAGGTTTCGTTTAAAGGGGAACCCTGAAGGGTTCCTTAAAGGGGAACCGTTAAGGGTTCCTTAAAAGGGAAGGGTTCCTTCAAGGGGAACCCTTAAAGGTTTCTTAAAGGGGAACCCTTAATCCTTTAAAGAGTGTAGGCTTTAGAGTTTCGGGCTTACGGTTTTAGGGTTCACGACTTAGGATTTGGGGTTTAGGGTTCAGAGCTTCGGAGAAACGGGATACTATCGGATTCCGTCGGGTTTAGTTTAGGGTTCAGAGTTTCGAGTTTAGGGTTTTAGGCTTCTTTCAAAGGGGTACTATCGGGTTCCGTCAAGGGCTGCATGAGGGTACCATCTAAGGGTTCCTTGAAGGATTTTCTAAGCACTTTAATGGGTTTTCCCTACAGTGACTATCGGATTTCGGGCAAAGCGTCTAGGGTTGAAAGGTCTCACGTTGCTGCGGGCCTGTTTTGCTTGACACCGTCGGTGTTTTTTCCTGAACATGTGCCGCAAGTAGTAGGCAAGTAGTGCTTGGGGTGTACTAAATTCGGCTTGAATGCCACGAAATGGTTGGTGTCGATATTTGTGGCATATTATCATATTATGCTAATTTTGGGTTTTCCGAAAAATGTGCTTTGGGACTGTCGAATCAGAGAAATGTCGTTTCGAGGGTAATGTAAATGCAGAGATAGACACAAACATGTCCACGCACAACCTCCCATAGGCATCTTCTTTCGGAAGGGGTTCTGTGAGCTTTGCCGCAAGGGGCTGCATGAAGGGTTCTATGTTTTAAATTCTGGCATGACCTACAACTTCGGGACCCAACCCAGGATTTAACGGGCCAAATCGCTTCTGCTGAGAGACAGTCCATATCCCCTCTTCATTTCAGCATTTAGGGTTGGGTTGCCTGGTCTGGGTAGTCCTCAAACCTCGTGAAGGTCGAGCGCCTGGGGCTGTGGGATTAAAGCTCTAGCGATAGTCAAAGGCAGTTGCAACAGCGTCAGCCACCAGACGGTTTAGGGTTTAGGGTTGAATCTGGCAAAAGTTAGGCGAAGCCGGACTACCCCTGACACTGGCCCTGTTGAACCTCCAAAGACTCCAATATCCCTTAATGAAGGCATATGCCTTCAATTATATAATGGGTCCTACTACAGTTCACGGTATATTCCCCAATTAAGGGAGATTAGACTCCTAAACCCTATAGATCCCTTCAAGGAGCCCTAGGTATTCCTGAATTACGGGATATTGGAGTTTCTGGGTTGCTGCCCCACTCGGACGGTTGATGATAGAAATCCTGCATTACCTTCAGGACCCTAAACTACGGGAATTATGGTATATTCCCTTTTATGGGTAATGCAGGCTTTATATCATCATCCCGAAGCCCTAAACCCCCTATAGGTCCCTTAAAGGAACTCCTTAGAAAGGTATCCTTATAGATCCCTTTAAAGGAACCCTAGGATTTATATACCTTAAAGGTACCTCTTATATCATCAACCGGAGGAGCTCAACAATAACCCGTCCCTCAGCGTGGACGAGGCGAGCCTTACTGGGGTCCCAGAGCCCCAGGGCTGCTGCTTTTGGGTTTAGGGGTTTAGGGTTTAGGGTTTAGGGTTTAGGGGTTTAGGGGTTTAGGGTTTAGGGTTTAGGGGTTTAGGGTTTAGGGTTTAGGGTTTAGGGGTTTAGGGGTTTAGGGTTTAGGGTTTAGGGGGTTTAGGGTTTAGGGTTTAGGATTTTGGGGGTTTAGGGTTTAGGGGGTTTAGGGGGTTTAGGGTTTAGGGTTTAGGGTTTAGGATTTAGGGGGTTTAGGGTTTAGGGTTTAGGGTTTGCCATGCGAAGTCCCCACCCTCCCAACCCAAATCACAAACCTTTGCCGGGTTTAGGGTTTTCCTACCCCCCAACCCCCCTAGCAAGGGGGGAGCACATGATTTATGATGTTCACGCTGAGAAGAACCTTCGGGCACATCACAGCAACGTCTGCGGCGCCCGTGGCTGCCTGCCGGCGCAAGGTGCTGTGACGGGCTTGGGTGGCGCCTTCATAGACAAGCCTCAATTCGAGAGCTTGATCCTGAATTTCAAGCCCCGAATCCCCTCTCCCAATAAAGGGCCGCGGCCCGTCACAGCAATGGCTCCGGCACTGGCGGCTTATGGCCGAGAGACGGTGCTGTGGTGGGCTTTGGCGGAGATCTGGTTGGGGATGCCCCTGATTAAGCCCAAATGGAAGGTTGCCCAGGATTGGCCCGAAAGCGCCCGACGTCCAATGAATTTGGAAGCGAAGTCATATGGCAGAAATGATCCCCGCATTTTTCAATTTACGGCGGCCGTCTGTGGGGGTGCCCTGTGCCCTGGGTCCTTAACTTTCAGTTCGGAATCCTTAAGAAAAGCGCAGGGTCTTTAGTCTTCTGTCCTAAATCATTAAGTTTAAGAGCTGGGTCCTCAATCTTAAATCCGAAATCCTTAATTGTAGAGCTTGGTCCTTAATGTTTTGCTCCAGTATCTTCGGGCACATCACAGCAACGTCTGCGGTGCCCGTGGCTGCCTGCCGCAAGGTGCTGTGACGGGCTTGGGAGGTGCCTTCATAGACAAGCCTCAATTCGAGAGCTTGATCCTTAATTTCAAGCCCTGAATCCCCTCTCCCAAAGGGGCCGCGGCCCGTCACAGCAATGGCTCCGGCACTGGCGGCTTATGGCCGAGACACGGTGCTGTGGTGGGCTTTGGCGGAGATCTGGTTGGGGATGCCCCTGATATGGGCCCAAATGGGGGGTTCCCCAGGATTGGCCCGAAAGCACCCGACGTCCAATGAATTTGGAAGCGAAGTCATATGGCAGAAATGATCCCTGCATTTTTCAATCTTACGGCGGCCCTCTGTGGGGGTGCCCTGTGCCCTGGGTCCTTAATTTTCAGTTCGGAATCCTCAAGATAAGCGCAGGGTTTTTAGTCTTCTGTCCTAAATCATTAAGTTTAAGAGCTGGGTCCTTAATCTTAAATCCGAAATCCTTAATTTTAGAGCTTGGTCCTTAATGTTTTGCTCCAGTATCTTCGGGCACATCACAGCAACGTCTGCGGCGCCCGTGGCTGCCTGCCGGCGCAAGGTGCTGTGACGGGCTTGGGAGGTGCCTTCATAGACAAGCCTCAATTCGAGAGCTTGATCCTTAATTTCAAGCCCCGAATCCCCTCTCCCAAAGGGGCCGCGGCCCGTCACAGCAATGGCTCCGGCACTGGCGGCTCATGGCCGGGCCACGACGCTGTGGTGGGCTTTGGCGGAGATCTGGTTGGGGATGCCCCTGGTGGGGGCCCAAATGGGGGGTTCCCCAGGATTGGCCCGAAAGCGCCCGACATCCAATGAATTTGGAACGAATTCATGTGGCAGAAATGATCCCCGCATTTTTCAATCTCACGGCGGCCTTCTGTGCGGCGCCCGTGGCTGCCTGCCGGCGCAAGGTGCTGTGACGGGCTTGGGTGGGGCCTTCATAGACAAGCCTCAATTCGAGAGCTTGATCCTGAATTTCAAGCCCCGAATCCCCTCTCCCAAAGGGCCGCGGCCCGTCACACCAATGGCTCCGGCACTGGCGGCTCATGGCCGGGACACGGTGCTGTGGTGGGCTTTGGCGGAGATCTGGTTGGGGATGCCCCTGATATGGGCCAAATGGGGGGTTCCCCAGGATTGGCCCGAAAGCACCCGACGTCCAATGAATTTGGAAGCGAAGTCATATGGCAGAAATGATCCCTGCATTTTTCAATCTTACGGCGGCCCTCTGTGGGGGTGCCCTGTGCCCTGGGTCCTTAATTTTCAGTTCGGAATCCTCAAGAAAAGCGCAGGGTTTTTAGTCTTCTGTCCTAAATCATTACGTTTAAGAGCTGGGTTCTTAATTTTAAGTCCGAAATCCTTAAGTTTAGAGCTTGGTCCTAAATGTTTTGCTCCGAACCCTTAATTTTCGGTCCCAAACCTTTAATTTTAGACCAAACCCTTAATTTTAAAGCCGTGTCCTTAATTTTGGCTCCACAACCTTTCAGCCTGGTCCTTAATTTTGGGTCCCAAACCCTTAATTTTAGAGGCGGCTCCTTAATTTGGAAAGGATGGCAGGGGCCCTCGGTGCAAAGGCCCCTGGGTTTAGGGCTATCATTATAACGATTAATGGCAGCGGCCTTTTCGATTGCCGCGTGGACCTGCTGGTCCAGGACCTTCGGCTCGCCTTCCGGCCTTCGCCTACCGGTCCGCAGACGCCTTCCGGTCCGTCTGCTGCGACCGGCCCCTGTCGATGTAATGGGGCCGGTCTTCAGTTTAGGGGGTTTAGGGTTTAGGGTTTAGGATTTAGGGGGTTTAGGGTTTAGGGTTTAGGGTTTAGGGTTTAGGGGGTTTAGGGTTTAGGGTTTAGGATTTAGGGGGTTTAGGGTTTAGGGTTTAGGGTTTAGGGGGTTTAGGGTTTAGGGTTTAGGGTGAGCACTCTCAAAAAATCCTCGGTGTTTTGGAAGCCCTACTGTTGATGATATAAATCCTGCATTACCCACAATGAGGAATATACCATAGTCCCCATAGTCTAGGGTCCATAAGGTAATGCAGGATTTATATCACCAACCGTATCGGAGGACCACGAACCTAGACCCCCCAACTACCCTCTAATATACCCCAAAGACCTACCCAAAGGGTCCAAAGTACCGATATAGTAGAATATGGGGTTTCTATAATGGGAATTGCCATTATGATTTGGGGAAGTATTCCCCATAACAGTACATAGCACCATTTGGGCTACTATCGAGGGCCATTAGGGCTCCATGAAAGGGCCACTGGGGGTCCTGGAAGGGGCAGTCCTTGGGTTTCCCTTGTTCTAGAGTACAGTATACTAGGATGCCCAGTAGTACCCCTATTCCCTTTTTGTAGTCCTAGGTTCCTTATAAAGTTACCCAATACCAAAAAGAGAGGCCTTTTTATTCTTAGGTTACTGGGTATCCTAGGTACAGTATACCTTAGAAGGGGCCCCCCACCCTGTAATAGTGGTATAATAGGACTATAGTAGGGCCCTCATATGATCCTTATAGTCACTATTACAGGGTGGGGGCCCCTTCTAAAGTATACCCTCCAGTTCCAACATTATTCTATCCCCGAACATGTAACTGACGGTGAGCTCAAGATTCCGCATGCCCAAAAGCTGCGAAAATTAGCCAAAAGTCATCGAAACACGAACCTCTGAGCCCCAAACCTCGTTAGCCTATACCGCGCACACAGACGGAAAACCGTGAAACTTAACGGCCGTAATGCTTGAAGACTTGAAGCCAACATGAATGCCACTTGGGAGTTTCCGAAAATAGGGGACCCTAATGTAGTACCCTAACTAGTAGGATCCCTGTTATTTTGACCCCAGAATAGGTACCCCTAATTTTCGGAAACTTCTACTTAAACCTCGTTAAGCCGAATATTAGCAGCAGCTAAGCCTGTCAACCCCTCCCTAGAATCGTAAGGCCAAAACTCTTGCACCCTCCAGCCGCCCTAAGCCCCGGAAACCCCAAACCCCTGAGCCCCTAAACCCCAACCCTTAAACCCACCTAAGCCCCTATCGAAGCCTTAAAGGAACCCTTGCATAATACCCCATGAACGGAACCCGTTATAGTACCCTTTAAGCCCCATAAAAGCCCTTCGCGTTTTTTCTGCCTCAGTTGCAGGTGGCACCCCTCTACTCTAAAAGCCGTGCCGAGGTGCCAGGGAGCAGTTTTTCAAGGGGTCTCCGAGGGGTTTAGGGTTTAGGGTTCAGCAATTGGGGGTTATTAGAGTAAGCTTTGTTGCTGGAGGTACGAAAGGCTGAATTGTGACGTGGGATATAGTTATGTGGTGATGGCGAGGTGTGACCTTTTCGTTTGGGAGATGTCTGAAGGTGTGCAATCCTTGAGATTGGTGTGATTTAAAGCTCGACGCCTTAAACCTGCCGTGGGCAGGTTAACCAAGTCTTCGCGGCGCACGCGAAGCTGTGTGGCGAGTCAAAGGGTGATCGGCCGCGCATTGGCAGAAATAGAGCAAGCTCTTCCTTGTTCCGCTAACGGTTGGCAACGTGTTTTTGAGGGGTCTTCCTTGACTAAAAGGTGGATCGTCGCGTTATGTCGTGTTTCTGCACAGAAGCAGGGTGGCCTGCGGGAGTTTTGAGTCCTAGGAAATGGTGTACTGTCGGATGCAAGCCAGATGTAAACAGAACGAGTCTTCTTGTTCCTGTTACAATCGTAGTCGCAGTCGAAGTCGCGGCTGCACTCGCAGTCGCAGTCATTGTGGTTGTGGTTATGCGTGTGCGTGTGTGTGTGTGTGTTATGTTGCTGGCTCGACCGTTTGAATACAGGTGCATCTGTACAGGAAATACCGATCACCAACAATGGACATTTTTGAAGACCGTAGTCGCTGAAACCAGCTCATCTTGAATCAGAGCTATAACAGTAACATGACTGCTGGTAAATACTCATAATAATGCGATATTAGACTAGAGCCCTCTACCCTAAAAGAGTAGCTCTATACATTAGGGTCGTTTCAGGGTTCATTTTACAAGGGTACGCGTATTGTTATACTTAAGACTTTGACGGGATCCCTACTTCCCAAAGACTCCAAAACCCCTTATTAACTAAGGAATATACCTTACATAATGAATTAGGGATCCTGCTATAACATAACTTATGTTACATAAAGGGTATTCTTTAATGAAGGGATTTTGGTGTCTCTGGGTTAGAGGCGCTCAGGAGATCGAAGTCAGGTGTCGGTGCTCAGTGCATCCGCGGCCGCACCGCCACAAAGTCTGCCGGGCCCTTACAGAGTTCTTGCGACCCTAAACCCTATACCCCAAACCCTAAACCCAGAATCCTAAACCAAAAGCCCTAAACCCCAAACCCTAAACCCTGAATCCTAATCCTAAGCCCTCAACCCCAAACCCTAAACCCTAAACCGATGATGCTAGCGATGCTGAGAGTGGTAGGACTGGATGAGTGCCTATGCCAACTCGTCAAGCCCCGTTCAGGGCTTGGGTGGTTCGTGTTGCAAGCCAGCAAGAGCAATCAGCATGCATCCAGAATCCCACCTGACTTTCTGTACTGTAAGAACCTGATTCAGAAACCCTGGGTCTTTATTCGGGTTCTTTATATGGATCCTACTATCTTGGGGTAATAGGGCCAGGTTTTCTTAATCTGGTTCCTACATTAAACACTACACCGCAAACGGACCACCAGGCCCCATCGATGTGGCTGCTTCCTGGCTGCAACTTCGTCAGGGTTCCAATCTCGACGATGTTTACTCGGATGTGTTTTGGGGTTGTTTAGCGTTCAGTTTTTTCGGGTTTAGAAGCACCTCCTCCCAAAAGAAACGGCTGTGGTGCACATCTGCAGGTCTTCAGACTGTTCAAATGTATTGGCGCTTCAGATGCTTTGGGTTCGCCCGGGTCTTTTACGGGGTACGTAGGCTACAGGTCGAACTGCACAACTTCGAGATTTTTGAAGCATCTTCTGGCAAAGAACAGAGAGAGCTCATGTGCCCTAAAGCCGGACACCCTGAGACTGTGAAAACCGATGACCGCAACTCCGGTTACACTTCCGCTGATGCCTGTAAACTTTACAGATTCGGTGTCAGCTTCGCTGTGCTTGTGGCATTGGGGTTTAAGGTAAACGAAGCCCAAATCAAATTATCTGCCAGCCGGTGCCCAGAACTGTGTCGAGGCGAATCCCATCAGCACCTTATGGTTCAGGGCCTAGGACCCCCTAGGATACCCAGTAACCTAAGAATAAAAAGGCCTCTGTTTTTGGTATTGGGTAACTTTATAAGGAACCTAGGACTACAAAAAGGGAATAAGGGTACTACTGGGCATCCTAGCCCCTATAAACCCTAAACCCTATAGCACCCTAAACCCCTCATAAAACCTAAAACCCTAAACCCTTTGTAATCCTTAGGCCCAGAACCCTAAGCACCCCATGACAGCCCCTACACCCTAAACCCTAAACCCCCATGAAAGCCCCTAAACCCCCAACCTCCATGACAGCCCTAAACCCTGAACACCCATTGAAAGCCCAGCCCTATGACGCGCGAAAGGTAAAGTCGATCGCCTAATTTGGGGCCCTATAAGGGTACTTTATGGATCCTCCCGGGGGTCTGGGCGAAAGGTAAAGCTGCCCGTGGCGATGGGAACCTTGCAAGTCATACAGCGAGCACAGGCTGCGCCAAATCTATTAGGGTTGAGGGTTTGGGGTTTAGGGTTGAGGGTCTAGGGTTGAGGGTTAGGGGTTTCTGCAAGGGTTCCTTTAAGGGATCTGTAAGGGCTCTCATTAGGGATTCTTGTAAGGGATCAGTAGGGGCTGTCTTGGAGGGTTCCTTTAAGGGATCCACGGCGGTTCTCTTTAGCGGTTCCTTTACGGGATCTGTGGCGGTTCTCTTGAAGGGTTCCTTTAAGGGATCTGTAAGTTCTTTTTTCAGGGTTCCTGTAAGGGTTTTCCGAAAGGCGTCCTTTGAGGGTTCCCTTGTGGGACAGGTAAGGCGACAGTTTGCATGCGGGTTGCTGATGGCCGGTATACAGCATTTCGCTTGGGGGTGTGAAGGCTTCTGCAAGGGGTTCATGCTGTTGAAGAGGAGGTTGGAGGCTTCAACCGTTCGTAGCTAGTGAGTCCTTCAAGCTTCAATGTAAACCCCAACCCCTAAGCTGTAAGCCCAAAACCCATCAACCCTACACCCGAAACCTTCGGCCCTCACCCCCCTTTGCCGGCATCCCGACGGATGTGAAGGGTTCCTTCAGTAGTGCTATAAGGGAGCTTAATATAGTACCCTAAATAGTAGGATCCTCATTATGAGGACCCTGAAATAAGGTACCCCTAAATTCGGAAGTTCCCAATAAGGTCCTTATAATGAGGTGTTTATAGGGCTTCTACAGGCTTTAGGAATCCAAAACCCTAAACCCTAAACCGCAGGGTTTGTCTGGACCAGGAATCCCTGCCGGTGGCCGAGTGGGCCAAAGGAACTTCGCTCACTTGGCTCCCGCCGGACCGCCGCTGGCTGTGTCAAGGTTAACCCTTTGGTTAGTAGGGAATGGAAGAATGGTAGTAAGAGTAGTTATATAGTAGTAATATGGTAGTAGAATGGTAGTAATATGATAGTAATATGGTAGTAAGTGTAGTTACAATTGTTTCCCATTCCTCCATTCCCTCTAACCAAAGGTAAGTTAAGAGTTTGGAGCTTCGGCTATATGGTGAACCCCAGAAAGTTGGGACATTGATTTAGGATGATTCCCTATACTTTACCTAGAGGGCATGAGGATAACTGGCTTCTACTATAGGTTTTCAGGTTCAGAGTTTAGGATTTGCGGTACACTTGCATGCTGTTTAGGAAATCCGCCGATGGAGTGTGTTTCCGATTCGCGATGCGTCTGCACAGCGGGGAAAAAAACTAGTAGCACAATGGTAACTCTCATATTGCGACGATGCCGCTGACGACGACGGCGGCGACGAGGACGACTCACGCTACCCGTGCTAAGTGCTATACTACTAGTAACTAAATAGTACTGCTGCTGCCAATGTTGAGCCTGTTGCTGCTCGGGCCTTTCGCTGTGCGCGCAGGATCCTGATGTCACTGTTCAGCATGCCAGTGAGCCGGCAAGCGCAGCTCAGGAAGCGGAGTAGTATGGAGTCTACGTAATTGCAAAAGACATTCCCCTTTCGTTCCTGTATAAGTGTACTCCAATAGAGTCCTTAAGGCTATTCGAGTTACCGTAAACCCTAAACTTTCTTCTAGCTACTACGGCCCTTTCTCAAGTTTCTATAAAGGCATGGCACGCTTCCAGATCATCAAAGAGTTGGGCTTAAGGCTATGTGAATGGTAGCAGCTGCCATGGCTCACAGGTTACATCTTAGCAAATCGGGCTTCGGGGGTCGAGCTTAGGGCTTAGGGTTTACCCAGAGGCCCCAAAGTAGTTCCTTTTTTGGGGTTCATATAGAGAACCCGATTCGGTAATCCCAAAAAAGGAGCTACGTGGGGGCCTTAGGGTTCAGGGTTTTAGTTGCAGGGGGGCGCCCTCAAAATCGAAGGTGCCGCACTGCGTGTACAAAGTCATCCTCGTGCTTGCTTAGGGACCTGGAAAGCTGCTCTCGTAACGGTTTTTTTTGAGGGATCCTTAAAGGGATCCTTAAAGGGATCTAAAAGGGTTCTATACAGGGTTTAGGGCTTAGAGTTTCCGAAAATCAGGGGTACCTTATCTTGGGGTCATTTGTAATAAGGATCCTACTCTTTAGGGCGCTAGATTAGCGTCCCCTATTTTCGGAAACTCCCCTTTGAGTGATTGTTAAAAGTATGGTCCCATTTGGGGTCTCTAAAAATGATACGGTACCTACGATTTAGGGTACCAAAAGGGACCCCCAGTTTGACAACTACCCATTTCAGTTGTGGTTGTGATAGAGCCACGGATCCGCTGAAGGGTTTAGTCTCATGTAAGGGGTGTAGGATATTTCGTTATGAGCACTACTATTCCAGAGGGTTCCTGCTTATGGCATCAGTAGCATTTGCCCCTTACCCTATTCTAATGATGAAACCACCCTGCCTCATGTACGGGTCATAGGGACCCTTGGGGGAGTAGGGGAGGGGGGTAGGGGGCCTCATGCCCACAATAGGGATCTAATAAGGCCCATTTAAGGCAGTATAGTCCCTACCCTCCTCCCCTTACCCCCCTAAGAGACCCTATGAATGTGTTTAAATTCAGACCTATGCCTTGGGAACTTTCGCTGAAAGGAACACTCGGCCTTGAAACCGCAAACCTCAAACCCCTTCTGCAGGGCAACATCGGGTGACATAGGGGCCTACATGTCCAACATCGTATTTGTATTCCTTGGGGCGTGCTTTTACAATTACTGTATAACATGCGACAATGACCTTATGCTTATTCTAATCGTGAAAGCCCCATACTATGGTCTTCGGAAGGCTGAGGAGGCTTTGGTTGCTAGGGCCGGGGCTAGCTAGACCTCTAAGCCCCTCAACCCCCATCTAAACCCAAAGCCCTAAACTCCTAGACCCTAAGCCGGTTCAAGAGGTTTTGAGGTCAGAGCCCTATCTGTCCCACCTCTCGTCCACACACGGCCCTGGTCCTGATAATATCTGCTTTTATGATTTAGAGGGTTTAGGGGTTTAGGGGCTTAGGGTTTAGGGGCTTAGAGTCTAGCGTTCACGGGTTTAGGTTTTACAGTGCGGTCAAAGACCACAGCTTCAGCGCGTGAATCATAAGACTTCCTAATATAGGAGCCTTCAGAGCGAGAATGTGGGTTTTCTGGTATATCATACTATAATGAGTATGAGGAACCACAAAAATAGTATTGGTCATGTTGGGGTCTCCATGCTTCTCTTTGTGTAAACACTCTACAAACCGACACCTTGCTACAACAGCCTGAGGACTTCATTCCCTCGGAGTATCTGTGTGACCATTACTAGCGCTGTACCCGACGCTCTTAACCTTATAGAAGCCTAAATAACTACCAAGTCCATCCGGAGTCATAAGTTCCTTTTCATCTCTATCTCTCTCTCTCTCTCTCTCTCTATATATATATATATATACACATACATATACTTACATGTCCAAGGCGGTAAAATTTAAGCTGCAGAGGTGGGCATTGAAGTAGTGTAGAGGGCTGGGGCCTGAGGCATACCTTGACGGCCGAGCACATTTTCCTGCCACCGGAGGCGCCATATAATCCTAAACCCAGGGTTTGGGGCCTCGGGACCTTAACCCCGAACCTGCCCGTTTACTGATTCATATAAAGGAATCCGAATCCTAAACCAGGGCATAGGGCTTGGGGACCCAAGATAAATCTGCCCTTTGTCGGACTTATATCAAGGAATATATGAAAAATCTCGACCGTAACCCTACACCCTAGAGCCTAAACTAGATCCGAAACCCTACACCCTAGACACTCAAACCCAAAAAGCCGAGGCCGCCTGGAAAGCCGAAGGTCATTTACATATAATGCAGGAAATTATATGTATATATATATACACACACATATCTATGTGTGTGTATATATATATCTATATATATATATATATATTGCTATATATACTTACATATAATCATTTATATATTTATATATAATCATATATTTATGTATATATATATATAACTTTATATATCAGCAAATGCATGACTCTGACAAGGAACGGTCCGAGGCGAACCGTAAACCTTGGGCTAGACCGGAGACGGCAACGCCCGACATCTCGACGCCTTTACTTGGAGGTTCATGGGTGGTTATAAGGGCTCCTTTAAGGGCCCCTTTAAAGGGATCTATAGGGATATTAGGGTATAGGGTTTAGGGCCTACTTGGAGGTTCATGGGTAGTTATAAGTGGGGTTATAAGTCCCCTAATATGGGTTATAAGTATAGTTACCCTACTTATAACCCTAATTGTAACTACCCATGAATCCCCAAGTAGCCCTGAAGCTTACCCCAATATAAGCCTGGAGGGCTTCGATTAGGGTCTAGGGTTGTGGGTTCAGGGTTTATGGTTTAGGGTTTAGGGTTTAGGGTGGCCAACACCCGGCTTAACCGCATGCCCAACACCCGATCTTAAAGACAATGAAGCCAAGTAAACCTGTTGACGGGCCGTTTAAACGTCAGACCCTAGAAAGCCCTAAAGCCCGCAATCCCCAAAACCATGCAAGAGTCTGAAAGAAAAACGCACTCAGACTGAATGCGCCCAAATTGAATCTGAAGCCCTCATACTAAAGGGTTCGGTACTGTAACCCTCTTCTCAAAAAGCACACGCACAGGAAAAAACACAAAACCCTTATTCCTCAACTACAGCCCATAATTTTGGCCCCCAAACCTCAAGGACTGCTAAAGAACCTCTTGATCAGGGCCTCTCCATGCCACTCAGCATCATCGGTTCCCAGACTTGCGGCGTACAGGCACATCAGGGGACCTATATTACCAGCTTTAGGGTTTAGGGTTTGGGGGTTGTGGGTTGCAGGGATTTAGGCCACTATGTGACGGGTTTGAAGCTGTCGCCGGTCCCCTGTTTCCGGTGCGTCCTTACCCTTTTTCATGTTTTCGGCGTTGAGACTTTTAGTTCTTTGATCCCTTGTCTGCACAACCAAGTTTTCATAGCTCATGTAGGAACCTGATTAAGAAACCTTGGGCCTCTATTAGGGTTCCTTATATGACACTGTTGTTTTAGGGGTATAGGGGTATAGGTCCAGGGTTTCTTAAGCAGGTTCCTATCTTAAACCCCCTAAGCCCTATGAACTCTAAAACCCTACAGATACCTTATGGAACCCTTATAGATCCCCTTTAAAGGAACCCTAGAGATCCCTACATTGGTTCCTACCTTACATTATTATAGTACCCCTTATAGATCCCGTTTAGTACCCCTTATAGATCCGAAAAGTGCCCCTTATAGATCCGTTGTAAGAGCCCTTGCTGATCCCTTGTAGTAGCCCTTCTCGACCCCTTGAAAGGAGCCCTAACTTCCCATAACATTACGATCCTAAACTCCGAGACGACAGCTTCGCACCTCCTCTTCAGCCCTAAGTCTTGGCCCTGACAGTAAACTCTAAACCATACACCCTAGAACGGTTAAGGTTTCGGGGTTTAGGGCTTAGGGGTTTAGGGTTTAGGGTAAATAGCGGATGGCCTAAAGCCAGAATTTATTTGGGCTTTAGAGGTTTCGGCCAGAATGTTGATTATTCCTTCGACTGATGGTTCCTCACAATACCCCCCCAATATTAAACAATTCAAAGTCGTGATAATAACGCACCCCCCCGAAGTTGTATAACACACGCTTCTTTGCCACTGGTAAAAAGCTATAAAGCGCTTCTAGAACCCTGTGAAGCGCTTCTATCTGTCCCTAGTAAGAGCATCGCCAACAGGGTAAACCCTCTACACCTGCCCCTGCAACACCTCTCCAAACATGATAATCAACCCTATAGACCTCTTAGACGGGCCCTAAACCCCATAAGCCTTAAACCGTCTACAGTCTACACCCTGCTGCTCCAAACCTTCTCTAAACCCTAAACCTCTGAACCCTAAAGCTCTAAAGCCAAGACCCTAAACCTCTAAACCCCAAACCCAAATCCCTAAGCCCTAAATCTCTAAGCCCTAAACCCTAAACCCAAACCCTAAACCCCTATAGATCCCTTATAGGAACCTTTAAAGGAACCCTTCAAGATCCCTCTACCGGAACCTTTAAAGGAACCCTTAAAGATCCCTCTGCCGGAACCGTAAATGCTGAGATGGAGCTGCCTCTCGACGGCCTCAGATTCGTCTGCGCGGCGCCTCCGGGTACCCGGGCGCCCCAGGAAGGAGAGGAGGCCAAAAGGGAGGGGGGAAAGGCTTCCTTTCAGGGTTTAGGGTTTTAGGGTTTGGGGTTTTAGGGTTTAGGGTTTGAGGGTTTATGGTTTTAGGGTTTAGGGTTTGAGGGTTTAATTATAGGGAGAGGAGGACCGCTTTTGGGGGGTTTGAGCTTGGGGTTTAGGGTTCAGGGTGCGCAGGGCCCAGGTTTTCAGGGGTCTCAGGCTCTAGACTTCACCGCATCATTCGAAATTTCAGCCTGCCGTCGAACGGCCAGCATTGGCTAGAAGAAGACATTGAACATTAATTCCTGCCCCTAAACCCTCCAAAAAATCCTAAGCCGCCCAAATCCTCCACCCTGCCTAAACCCCAACCCTAAACCCTAAACCCTAAACCCTAAACCCTAAACCCCAAACCCTAAACCCAAAACCCCAAAACCCTGAACCCTAACCCCAAAAAATCAGCGAGGCCTTTGCGGATCTTTGGCTGGTGGGAGGAGTGCGGGCCCCACTCTCGCGGGGCCCTGGGCTCCCCCCTTTTAGGGTTTAGGGTTTTGGGGTTAAGGGTTTTTTTTGGGTTTAGGGTTTTGGGGTTGAGGGTTGTTTTAGGGTTTAGGGTTTGGCTGGTTAATGAGTTTTTTTTGTGATTTAGGGTTTAGGGTTTTGGAGTTTAGGGTTTTTTGGGCTTTGTTTTGGGGTTTGGGTTTTAGGGGTTAGGGTTTGGGGGGTTCATTAGGGTTGTTTTGTGTTTTAGGGTTTAGGGTTTTGGGGTTTAGGGTTTTAGGGTTTAGGGTTCAGGTGTTAGGGCCCTTGAAAGGATCTGAGTTGTTTAAGGATTAGGGGGAGGGGTTTTGGGGTTGTGATTGATCAGGGTTTAATATGTAGGTGCCCTAGTAGTACTCTTTTGCGTGTTCTTGGGTTCCCTTATTCAAACCAAACAACAAAAACTGTTCTAACGGGGCCACCGGGGACCCTAGAAGGATCTGACACATTTTCGGAGTCGTGGCTTTGCAAGGGTGCAGTTTAGTGTCCTCATGGCCTTTTGTCGTGCCCCCTTTTGTGTAAGCCTGGTATGTTTATCATCCCTGAAGCAACCTGGGGGTTTCCAAAAATAGGGGACCCTAACATAGTACTCTATATAGTAGGATCCTTATTATAAGGACCACAAAATAGGGTACCCTAATTTTCGGAAGCTCCCACCTAGATTTGACCCTTGTCTGACATTACCTGAATGGAGCCTGCATAAGCGCAGGTCTATAGGGTTGGGTCAGGGTTTGGGGTTTGTGGGCATGGGCTTTAGCTATAGGGCTTCAGGGTTTAGTGTTTTTTTTTTTTTTTTTACGTTGGTTTTGGGGTTTTTGGGGTTGCTCTTCTACCCTGTAAAGGATCCTCAAGGATCCTGGACGACCGAGTTGAAGCAAATTGTCATAAGCTAACTAAGTTCAGTGTCACTTCAAAGAATGTTTAGCCCCTAAGTGTAGGGCTGGGCTAAATAAGCCCTAAACCCTAAACCCTAAACCCTAAACCCCTAAACCGTTGACCCTAAACCCTCAGCGCCAGCCTCATCTCGCAAACCCTAAAACCCTAAGTCGTAAACCCTAAGCTCTCAACCCGAGGCTCTACTCGGAGGGTCGGGGGACTTGGTAACTGGTTATTTTAGGGACTTTTAAGTACCACAACTCCAATTAGGGTCCCTTTTAGGGTACTGATAAGTCTACTTACTACCTACTTACTAAGTCCCCCGACCCTCCAAGTAAACCCCAAAACCTAAACCCTCCACGTCTTTCACAAGTACAGCACTGTTACAGTCCGCGAGTGCGCTGGCAAAGATCTGCATGGTGGTTTCCGCAACTCGCATTACCCCCAGGCGGTGTTGGGCCTGCCAAAATTTCAGGGCGGAGGGCTCTCGATTCAGACACCTAGTGGGTCGGCTCCAGGGTCTTACCTGGGCCAACAATGACAAGTACGGGGGGCAAGTCGTCCACCTCTGTAACGAACCGTGCTTGTTCAGCGGCAAGTCGCTGTTGCCACGGGATAGAACCATGGGAAGGCGGACGAGTAATTCTGGTAGCATTCACAGTTATGTTGGGACAAGTCAAACGGTATCGCCATATTGACGCAGCTGCCATTGCTGAACGCAGGTTCGATGCTGTTGGGCTTGACGCAATCAAGTTCGGACAGCCCCCTGGATTCTCGATTTCGTCTTCACACAGACCGCCCGTCAGTGTTTGGCACGCCAGGGAATGGCGGAGGAAGCAGGAGAGCACTGAGCGCACAAGGGAGGGGGTGGAACGCAGAGAACATGGAAGCCTGTTTTTTGGCCACAGCTTTGGGTTTTTGAGGTTGTGTTTTTGAGTTCCGGTTGTTGGGTTGCGCCTTTGGGAATACAGTGAATACAGCCCCTCAAACAGGTAAATTCTTGTTAAGGTTGAGTTGCGAGTAAGGGGGCCCCTACATTTAAGGCCTGATTTGGAGAGCCAAGCGGACAACCAGATAACATCCCGATAGGCCCCTATCCAAAGCCTAGCTTTTCAGGAGCTGCTGCGGAACCTAGTCAAGTGATTGAAAAACAACAACCAACCTTTAGCACATCAGGCTTGATTTGTCGGTGATTTCGAGGATCTAAGATAGGGGTCTGAATAAATATTGATACTCGTGTCTGAGGTTCCCTAGAGTTAGAAAAGCCTCATTCTCATCACCAAGGCCCCAGTGCAGTACGACCCTCCTTAAAGACCACTTTAATTAACGGAGCAGGGTTCTACCTAATCTGGCCCTATAATATGGGGGCCTTAAAAATTACCAATACTATTTTGGAGGTTCCCTATTATAATGATAGTGTAATATATCCCCAAACCCTATTCTGATTCTTAAGGCCTCTGTATTATGTGGGTGGTTGTCAAAAATATGGTCCCTTTTTGGATTCCTAATAAAGTACGGCACCTCATATTTAGGGTACCCAATAAAGGGACCCTAATTTTGACAACTACCCACATCATTTAGAAGCTGCCCCCACCCTGAAATAGTGGTATAATAGGATTATAATAGGAATATAATAGGGCCCTAATATATAATCCTTATAGTCACTATTACAGGGTGGGGGCAGCTTCTAAGATATCATATACACGCCCTTATTCGTCCAAGGATCTTGCTGCCTGGCGTGCCAGCCAATGGGCCCCTCCCGTGGACGCTGAGGCGTGGCTTCGTCTGGGCTTGAAAGGGTCCCTTAAGGGTTACTTGAGGGGATTCCTGCAAGGGCTCCTTGAAGCACTGCATGTTAGTTTATCCGGGAACAACTTGACGTTTTGCTGCTTCGGAAAATCGTTCTTTTGGGTGGATTCTTGTCTGCCTTACAGAGGGGCCCGAAGAATCAGAGTAGAGGTTCTTCATTCCTCTCTGAGGTTTCGCTAGTGAAGCGACGATAGTCTGGGACGCCGCGGAAAGCCTCCACCGCACAGGCGAGTAGTGGAAAGGGCAGCAGAAGAGCCATTACCCAAGAAGTGCTGAGAGAGACCCCCACCGAGAATGTGGCCTGCGGGCAGAGGAGAGATCTAGAAGGCGCGGTACACGTCCCCCACATGCATTCAAGAAGGATTTGCGGAGGTAGGGCTTCGGGCTTGGAAGCTTCAGGTTTGTAGATAAATAAAAAGTGCGAGGTCTTAGGTTGAGCTATCATGGGGCACCTATGGGCACCTGATGCATTAGAAGGTCTTTACAGGGATGTTGTACACTTCTTGTAGGTTCTTGCAGTTTCAATTAGGGTCTTACGTAGCTTTGTACAGGTTTGTCTTGTGTTGGGTACACGGTTTGATAAGAGTTGTGCGTAACAGTTTGATGATTTAGGGGCGTGGGAGACAAGATGGCAGAATGTTTGTTGAAAAGGTGATCCCCACATGCTCCCCAAACTCTTAATCCCAACTTCGCAAGGCAAGCTCTACGCAACTGCTGACCCACAAGCAAAGCTTTTTTACTCCAGTCAGAAGCAACCCTTCATACTTGAACATTGCAACCCTCACAGGGCGGCACCCAACCGCGCATGGGCCTTTCAGACCTCCAGGTTGTATCATAAAAGCCCACCCCCCAGGTTTTAGGGTCTAAAATCCTCCACAGCGCAAAGAAGAACAGTCTAAAATTTAAGCAAAGCCGCGATGTCCAGCGCTTTCCAAGAGCCCAGAGCCCTACAGCCCTAAAGTGAACAACGCCCGTTTCGTTTCAGGTTGACACTAAGCCCTTGCACACCCCCAAAGCCGTAAAGGAGTTGTTGTTTGGATTTGCCATGAACCCCGAAGCTTCAACTTTCAACTCCTAAACCCCAAACGTCCACTCCTAAACTCCAACCTAAACTTACAGCAGCCTGAATCGGAAATATTTACAATCCCCTTGCAAGGAACCGCTACAAGTTGAGACTTTTTGTTTCCTTTTCTTGAGGTTTGGCTCTGGGATGGGGAGCTCCAGCCGTCCAGCGCCGCGAGCCCGCTTAGGATCTCTGCCGGGGCCGCTGCCTTGGCACATCGAGGGGCTTCATAGGGGCTCCTCCCTAAGAGCAAATATTATTAGATCTTATGCATATGAGTAGGGTTCCTTCATGATTTATGAGGGTTAAATTGTTAGGGTTCCTTTATAAGTTGCTTTAGTTCAGGGGGTACTATAAGGGTCCCTTTCAAGGGCGCTTCTTCGTAGGGGCTCCTTTCCAAACCCTGAAAGGGGATGCTGCGCGGGTTCCTTTTAAGGGTCGCTTTTCGGGTTGCTATTTGGCTTCCTAAGGATTCTTTTAATTTAAGGTTCGTGTAAAGGGTACTTGAAAGGCCTCCATTGGGGTGTTCATTCGGGTGGGTTTTCTATCTTTTCGTGGGAAGGAATTTTTGGAACACGGAACTATGGGATACAACATGTGTGTACCATGTGAGATTGTTGACAACATTACTGTTAGTGTTTCTGTTTTTGCTTGTTGAGGCCCTAAACCCTGAACCCCGAAACCCCTAAACCCCTAAACCCGAAACCCTAAACGTGTTCCTTGTGGCACGTTCGGGAGGCTCCTGAGCCCAAGTTAAGTTGGACGCTCAAACCCAAAGCCACCTGCATCCGAGTCTAGACTGTTTCGATTCGCAAGATTGGTCCTTCTGGAGAAAGCTCTTGGGACTTGGGTCTGTCCTGACAGTGGACACCACATGGATCTACAGCTTCGCGAGCCTGACCACGCCCGGAATGTTCGCCACAAAAATCACAGACGTCCTGTTGGAGGGAGAAAAGCTGTCTGGGAAGAAAACGGTTTTATTGGAGAAGCCGACGTCGCACGCCAGAGCAAGGAATGTACCGAAACATGGGCGCGTACGTATCAGAAATCACAGCAATGTCAGCTGCGAAGCTTGTGTGCGGTTTTATAGCATTCATTCATCCTACGTACTTGGGAGCAACATAAGAGTGCCGCGTATTCTTGTATCATCTGAAATTATTGCTGTAGGATTCGGAACAATTGGAAATTGTATCCCCGTACAACCCTGGCTCAGTCTAGTACATGATACAGGAGATACACCCAAAACCTTGTTCGAATTACCTACCCCCCCAAAAAAAACTCCATTGAACCGCGCAAAAACTTCGGTGCGATGGCTTCAGGTTCTAAGCCGCCAGTGGCGAACCGGGAGGCAGGGAAGCTAGCAAGAGGGATGCTGCTTTTGGGGTTTGGGGTTTCGGGTTTTACGGGTTAGGACTTAGGGTTTTGGGTGAGACTGTTGGGGTGTCGCTGACTTGGTCACCCAGTCTTTTGTGAACTAGTTAATATTGGGTCCCTACATTTCCCGTACATGTCCCTACCAAAACCTAATTGTCAGGAACGAGGTTACCCTAATCTTGACTCAGATCTCTCCAGTAAACTACCATTACCCTCGTTTTCAGCTCGTTGGACTGTTATCCTGGCTCTGTTCGTGATGCTAGTGATTAAACACCCAGCTTCCAGTGTAGAGGACAGTTCTGATTCGAAGTGATCGAGTGACATCCTTGTCAGTGAGAGCATTGCCTTGTTGGCTTGTGTTTTGCCCAAGCCCTAAACTTCAGTGTTGGTCCGAAGCCTCACACCCAAGTGCAGTGTACCAACTGTAGGTGTGGCCTTAACCTAAACCCTACCCTAACGCCAAGCCCCTAAACAGGGACCCTAGACCCTAAACCCTGAGCCCTAATCTAACCTAAGCCCGACCCTAGTAGTAGTAGTAGTAGTAGTAGTAGTAGTAGTAGTAGTAGTAGTAGTAGTAGTAGTAGTAGTAGTAGTAGTAGTAGTAGTAGTAGTAGTACTAGTACTAGTAGTAGTACTAGTACTAGTACTAGTACTAGTAGTAGTAGTAGTACTAGTAGTGACACCGAACCCTCAGTCGTCAACCTCAAGAACCCAGAACCGGAAACCATCAGCCTTAAACTCTACACCCTCCAATTCCTAAGCCTTAAAATCTTTAACCCCGAGCCCAGAGCCTTAGCCCTGAAGCCTCAAACCCTAAAACCCTAAAACCCTAAAACCTTCACATACTCTCCAAAATCCTAACCTACATAACTCCTGTCCTAAAACCGAGTACCTAATTATTGGGTCCTCTGGATTTTTGGGGTAAACCCTAAAACCCTAAAACCTTCAGAACCCTTTCAGGACCGGGGATGCCCTTGAGGAGGGTTCGGAGCTCAGTGGCGCTGCGCACTCGAAGTCAGGGTTCAGGGTTCAGAACGGGTCTGGGGGTTTGGGTTTTTTTTGGGTTTAGGGTTTTGGAGTTTAGGGTTTACAGATTGGGGCTTGGGGTTCGCGGTTTAGGGTTCAGGGTTTGGGTTTGGGGTTCATGGTCAGGGCTTGCGGGTTTATGGCTTAGGCTTGCGGGTTCAGGAGTTACTTTCCAGCTAGCACAGCTGAAGATGGATGGCGTCACGCAGTCAACTCAGGCACACAGCTTGAAGGAGTGAAAGGCAGCCCAACATGATAGCCCCCAAGAGCTTGTCGAAAGGCCCGAGTTCCTAACCTTCAGCCTCCCTCAAAACTAAACCCTGACCAGTGTGCACCACTGTGTAGTGATCGCCTGACGAGAAAGTCCCAACCACAGCCTTAAAACACAAGAAACGAAACCCCCAACCCCCTAAACCCCAAAACCCCTAAGCCCTAACCTCTAAAGCACTAGACCTGAGCCCTAAACCTCCAAAGCACTAGACCCTAACCCCTAAACCCCGCTAAATCCCTACCCTTACTCTCGCTCCTTTAAAGGAACCTACAAGGCCCTTTAAAGGCCTACCTTTACTATAGATCCTTTAAAGGAACCTACAAGACAAGACCCTTTAAAGGACCCGACTGGACCCTAAGCCCCCGAGACATAAGCCGTGGCTCAGTTTCGGATTTCAGGTCCATCGGACGACCTGGAGGCGATCCTAGTCTTCCCTGACATACGGGCCTTAGAAACCCTAATCCCTAAACCCTAAACCCTTTAAAAAAAAACTATAAGCCCTAAACCCTAAGAAGATCGAAAAGGAGCCCTTAGAAATCAAAAAACAACTAAGAAGTAGACGAGGGTGTCTTTAAGGGGCTACTTTAAAAGGGATCTTTACAAGGGCAAGCCATCCCCAACCATCGTCTAGTTTGTGGGTTTTGTTGGATTCCTAAGCCCCAACTGGGTTGTCCTTTGGGATCTTTGTAAATTTCCCTTACTATTTTGTAGAGAACCACAATAGTAAATGATTTTCAAGGGGCTTAAAGGACAACTCGGCGCAAAAGCTAGCCCAACGCCCTTAATTTATGTTTTTGTGGGGGGGGGGGGGGGGGGGGAAGTTTTCTAGCCATCACCTAGTGTCTTTGCTTCTGTTGCGTGGGTTTGCGGTGTAGGGTTGAGAGTCCAGGGATTTTAGGATTACTGTCAGTTGTGTCTTTTCTCATTGTGGTGCTACGGTTGTTTAAGATGGTGCGGGGGATTCTATACGACTTCATGCGGATAGTTGCATGGTAGTGCGCGGGTTTTTTTCCGGGTGGCTGAGTTGCGATAAAATGTCTGATTTATCGGGTCTTTTGTAATGCCTGTTTTTATGGTCGGGTATGCCCAAAAACCCATTCCAATTATTCAGGCGCCTACACGAGACTTGCCGCCGTTCCATGTCTGGCTGCCAGGCAACCTCACCGAGCTCAAGACCCTGCACTTTCGCAGGCTGCCGTTGCACAATCCGTTTAAATTTAAGTACGGCATCTAAAGAAGTAGGGCTAGGGTTTAGGGTCCTCAGTTTAGGGTCAGGGTTCAGAATTTTTAGGGTGAGACCGGCCTCCGCGTTCGGGGTTTTATGCAAGCAAGAGGCAGCTATCGTTTTAATTCTTGATAGGTCGTTTCTGCTCGAAGTCAGACAATCACCCTGAACGACGCGACACAAGTGCCACATCCAGCGTGCCTCCCCTAGTTGTGAAGATGCTCTACCAGCAGATTCAGGGGGCTGTGGCCGGACGTATAAACCGAAGTATGCAAGGATGGTGCGTCGAGCATGGCCCAGACCACCTTTTTTTGGCACACGCTTGGCAATTCTTGATGCAGAACCAGCTCGGTAGATGATCTAGGATGCCCAGTAGTGCCCTTATTCTCTTTTTGTAGTCCTAGGTTCCTTATAAAGTTATCCAATACCAAAAAGAGAGGCCTTATTATTCTTAGGTTACTGGGTATCCTAGTGATGCAACAGTCGCCGGAGCTCCAGGTGGTTCGGATTGGGGTTATGTCTGCCTTAGCCCAAAACGCCCGAACACTTGAAGGTCAAAACCTGAAGCCTTACACGGTTGAACATGAAGACCCTACCTGGACCCCAAAAGTATGTAGAACAATGGCCTTTTATAGGTATTGGGCCATTATTTTACCTACTTTTGGGGTTTAATAACACCCAAACCCCCGATGCCAGATGCCTTGTCTGCCCCGGTTGCTGCACTGGGCCCTTGGCAAGTGGTGCTTCGGCCGCAAAAGTGAAGATGTGGGCTTGAAGTTTGGGCATTTTTTGGATATGAGATTGTTCTATCTTCTAAAAATCTAACAACCATATCCATTGGTTTAGAATAGTTATCATCATTTCTTGATATATATTCTCATGTAAAGTTTGGAAACGCTTGAGTGGACCCTTGTGGCCGATCGCAGGGATCGGGGCCTTGGGGTTTCGGCGTTTTCAGGGCTCGGGAGAAAGGCGGTGAGACCCATTACCAACAAGCCGCGCTCCCTTAAGAGCGAGCTTAGACGGAGTGACTAGTAGTAAAGTTTGTGATCTTCAGAGATGGGAGGCACGTCAACCAGAAGTCTACAAGGGAGGCATTGAATAAAGGGATGGCGCCCTATAACCACCACGGCTCTACTACTGCTACTGCTGCGGCTACTGCTACTGCTGCTGCTACGGCTATCACTACTACTACTTCTACTAGTATGACTACTACTACTACTACTACTACTACTACTACTACTACTACTACTACTACTACTACTACTACTACTACTACTAAATCCTGCCCACATGGCCGAGGTGCTGCATGCCGCCCGCAGCTCGAGCGAGTGCGTAGTTGCGCGCCATCTTCTCAGCAATGGTTAATGGTTGGTGGCTTCTTAAGAACGTTGTTGTATAGAGTAATGGTCATTGTCTTTCGTGGAAGAGATGGGTTGTATAGGAGTCTTTTGGAATTAAGCGTATCTTGTTTGCGGTCCTTGTGATACGGATCCCCGCAATTGTTGTTTACCGTAGATCCAGAACCTTAAAAAACCTCTACATGGGAGTATTAGGGTCCTTCTATTCAGGGTCCTATATTAGGGTCCCCCATTCTTAAACCCTTAAGCTACCAGTAGAGAGTTCCTCGACATGAGGAAGAACAGCCAGCCGTTGGCTATCCGGGAGCCTCAGGAAGTCTCCGGGTTTGTACTCGGGCCCTCTAAGGGTCCCCTTAAAGGGATCTATAGGGATTCTAAAAAGGGTATAGGGTTTAGGGCCTACTGGGAGGTGCATGGGCATAGTTATGCCTGAATCTTTCAGAAACTTGGTTGAGTGACCGTGTGGTTTAAGGGCTCTAAATATGGAACTAGCTACGACTGCGACTTCTTCTTCTACTACGTGGCATGTTGCCATACATGGGTGCGTGCAAGAATCTGTTCGTGCCGAAGATCGAAACATTCAATGACAAAGATTTCGCACACTTCGGTGTGTGAACAAGCCGGCTCTTCGCAACGCCGCCTGCGCGTGTGAAGGCGCAGAAGACGCCGCCAGGCGGGGATAGCTAGGTGCGTGCATCCTGTCTTTGCAGTACCTGACAGCATTTTGGCAGTGCTATTTGCCATCTCAGTTGCTGTCTAGCGCTGTGGTTTTGCGCTTGGTTTAGGGTTTAGGGCTATATCCCCAAGGCCTACATAACCAACCCAAACTCAAATTCCTGCATGAACCCTACGAGCTCCCAGCACGACATCGTGCGAGTTACATGCAAGGCTTTCGCTTGCACCCCAGCAGCGAGCGAGCCCGCTAGGCTAGATCTTTGACGTCAGCCCAGAATGCGAGCAGAAAGCCCCGACACCCTGCCTGATTAGACCGAAACCCTAAGCTGAAGCCAAAAACCCTGAACCCAAAGCTCTAGACCCCAAAGCCATAAACATCCGACCCTGAATCCCTATCGCTTCTGTCTTGCTGGTGAAGACCAAAGCCCATGGAGCTCGGCAGCCTTATATTCATCTTATACCTACCTTGGCCCTGCTCGGGACCAAAGTATAGATCATTTGGGTACATGGACCCTTGGTGCCAACAAGACGTCTTATCATGCTTTGGGAATTTCCTGAGTTAGGTACATTTCCTTCAGCATCCTTGAACTATTTACGGCTTCTTGTTGGGGTTCAAGAAGCGCTTCCTTCAATTGCGGCATGATGGCTCTCTGGAGTTTGATCCACGCCTTCAACACCATCATCAAATCCGACACAACCCTTGTCACGCTCCAAACCCTAAACCCCTAAACCCCTAAAAGCCCTGAACCCTAAACCCTTGAAAATCCTAAATCCAAGGGGAAAAGGAGGGACCCTTAATAAGGACCCCTGGGTATATCCCATTATAGGGTAGGGGTCCCCATTAAGGGTCCCTCCTTTTCCTCTTTGATTAAAGAAGCCTTAAACCCCTAAAATCCCTGAGCCCTAAACCCTTGAAAATCCTGAAGGAGTTTACAAAAGCGAATCCCACGGTCAGGCCTCGCGAAGCTTGCTGAGAGCGGTGCGCCAGCTCTGTGGCTCGCGCGGCTGGCGCCGGACAGGGTGGGGGGCGGGGCTTTCCAGGGACTCCAGTTTCCCTAAATTTAGGAATACCTGGGGTTCCTTTAAGGGATCTGGCTGTTCCTTGCGAAGTCCCTCTTGCTATGGTTCTCGTAATTTGTTCATTTGAAGGGTTCCTTTCAGGGTTCCTTTGTTCCTCTAAGGGTTGCCGTGAGGGTTCTTTTAAGGGTTCCTTTGATAGGGTTTTGGGGTGGCTGCAGACTGTATAAGTTTGGGACGGTTTGAGCGCCTTACGGGTCTTATAGGGTTTAGGGTTGGGGTGTCTGGTCTATAGGGGCTTAGGACTTATATGGTTTAGGGGTTTCGGGAGGGGATATACCGTAAACCCTCTGAGTACTCATATGAATCCTTTAGGGATCCCCTTTTGGTGGTTTTGGCTTTGGGCTCTCGGGGCTTGGGCTGCTACTGTTGATGTTATAAATCCTGCATTACCCACAATAAGGAATATAACATATTTCCCATAGTCTAGGGTCCTTAAGGTAATGCAGGGTTTATATCATCAACCGTACGGACAGAAGCAGGGGAAGTGGGGCGGGTGCTGCTGTAACAGGAGTTGCTGAAGCTTAGGAACCCAAGGATCCTTCTTGTTTGTGTTGCTTTGGCTTGGTATTTTTGCCGATGACAAACAGCAGTAGTATGACAAACAGCAGCAGCAGCAGCAGCCGTCGTCGTCGTAGTAGTAGTGGTAGTAGCAGTAGCAGTAGCAGCAGCAGCAGCAGCAGCAGTTGCTGTAGTCGTCGTCGTAGTAGTAGTAGTAGTCGTAGTAGTAGTAGTAGTAGTAGTAGTAGTAGTAGTAGTAGTAGTTGTAGTAGTAGTAGTAGTAGTAGTAGTAGTAGTAGTAGTAGTAGTCGTAGTCGTAGTCGTAGTCGTAGTCGTAGTCGTAGTCGTAGTCGTAGTCGTAGTCGTAGTCGTAGTCGTAGTCGTAGTCGTAGTCGTAGTCGTAGTCGTAGTAGTAGCAGCAGTAGCAGTAGCAGTCGTGGTCGCGGTTGCAGTCGCGGTAGCAGTCGCAGTAGCAGTGGCAGTAGCAATCGCAGTCCAAGTGGCATCAGTAGCAGCAGCCTTAGCCGTTGCAGTTGCAGTTGCAGCAGTAGCAGCAGTAGCAGCAGTAGCAGCAGTAGCCGTAGCCGTAGCAGTGGTGGTAGCAGCAGCAGAAGCAGTAGCCGTAGCAGTGGCCATCGCCATAGCCATAGCCGTAGCGGTAGCAACCTTTAGGCCCTGTTTCATACATCGCTTGCAGGAGCCTCCGCCCGATGCCGAGACGTCGGAGGAACCGCCGACGCTGCATGCGGGCCCCCTCAGCTGTCGCAGTTCGCAGTAGCCAAACAGGATTCGGGGTCCTAGGTCCTAGGCCTCGAACCCTAAGCCCTGAGCATGAAACCACAAACCTGCAAGGCTTGATTTTGGGTGCTGGTTTAGGTTTTATAAGTTTAGCATCTAGGGGCATTAGGGCTCGTGCGAGCTTTGGGGTTAGAGTGAAAGTTAGCAAAGCTGGGTTATGTTAGGGGACCCGCCGGCCCCCACATGCCTGTTTGTTGGGATCGGGTTTAGCGACAAGCATGTGGGCCAGGCCAAAACAAAGCTGGAGTCTACGCCTATGCGGACCAAAATAGGGGACCCTAATACAGTACCCTACATAGTAGGATCCTTAATATGAGGACACCAAAATGAGGTACCCGTATGGAACAAGGAAAGGTCGCAGCAGCGAGCCGGGCAGGACTTCGCTGCCTTGAAAAAGCAGCTCGCCAAACTTTGGGACCGAGAGCTGGAGGACGACGCCGCCTCATGGGGTTGAGTACTTGCTCGAGTACTGCATCCAGCTTCAGCACACCGTCGTGGACCAAAGCGAGTATGCAATGGGCAAGGCGAGGCGGACATTGTCATTATACATCCAGGAGAGGACCAGGCCGGGAAGGCTGACGCCGAAGCCCAGTAGAAATGGTTTCCACATCCCCCAGGAGGTGCAGCTCCACTACGTGGCGCGCTACGAGACGCTGAGTCGGTAGATGGAGCTAAAATCGTGTTGGCAGGGGGCAGGGGGTAGGGTTAGGGGTTTAGAGTTTCGGCAGTTTCGGGCAGTTTGGGCTTTCGGGTTCAGCGTTTCGGGGTGTCATGTTCTAGGCTGTAGGGTTTCGGTTTTAAGGTTTACGGTTTTGGGAGGTTCAGGGATTTAGGGTTTCGGGTTCAGAAGACTTTCACACGTCACAGCTCCCGACCGACAGCTGAAACGCCAGCCCTTAGAAGCTTTCGGTATCATGGTTACGTGCTGACAACGCTTCTCGATGACCCTCAAACCGAGCTACAGAACCCTTAAACCCTTCAGTCCACCAGGTTTAAACCCTAGAACTTAGAATTCACTAGAGCCCCTAAAGGAACCCTCAAAAGAGCCGTGAAGGAAAAAGCTTTTGTGCAGCATATACCGAGTAGCAGTGGAATCCCAAAGGCTAACCTGCAAATCCCCTAGGATACTGGACAAGTAAGTATAGAGAGACCTTATAAACGCCTTCATACTGTTGATGGACAAAATCCACATTACCCTAAGGACCCTAAATTATGGGAATTCTGGTATATTCCTTCTTATGGGTAATGCAGGATTTTGTCCAGCAGCCATACATCAGGCCTCAATCGTCTTGTATAGCCTTGTTTGAACCCAATGATACAGGAGCTGTAAAGGAACCCTGGAACCCTTCATAACCCTTATAAGGGAGCCCTCAAGGGGATCCTAAAAGGGGACAGACCTGAGAAGAACCCTTTAGTAGAACCCGTAGCATAGAACTGTCAAAGGAACCTTAACATAGAACACGAAACCCTAGAAAAGAACCCTAGACCACAAACGCTAGAATAGAGCCCTAAACCCCAAAGCTTAAAACAGGGACCCTTAAAAGCACCATTCAAGGAGCCCCTAAACCAATAAATCCTAGACCTAATTAAACCCGAAACCCTAAAGTAGGACCCTTAAAACAACCCTTCAAAGAGCTCTTAAGGGGACCCTGACCGGGACGCTTAAAAAGGGGGCACCTTCAAAGTTCGTTTCGTTTGGCATCCCGAGGTCTCTTCGTCCTGCTGCGGCGCCGGCGTCGTGGGTGTCGGGAGCCATGCGACGGAGAGGTTTAGGGTGTCGAAGTTCGGGGTTTCAGGGTCTAGGGTTTAGGGTTTAGGGTTTAGGGTTTAAGGTTTAGGGTTTAGGGTTTAGGGTTTAGGGTCTAGAGGGTTCGGGGGTTTAGGGTTTACAGGTTCAGAGTTTGGGCTTTGTTGAGGTTTCTGAACAGTTGGGGCCCTGCAAGGGGTTGTGTGAAGGTTCGGGGGGCGGGCGCTGATGAGGCCTCAGGGCTTTTTGGCATCTTGCCTTCGTCGGGCTTTGGATGAAGAGGTGAATAAGTATGACGGACAGGAGGGGTGAGGGTCTTTGTTAGGATCCATACTTTCCGTCTGCTCTTGAAAGGGTCGGACAGGGTTTTACAGCGGGGTAAACGATGATACATAGAGGACTTTGGGTTTACAGGTTGTTACGGTTGGGGATTTAAAAATTACCTTTGATGGCTCAGGGCTGTAGACTTGAAGCCCTAAACCCCAAACCTCAAACTGTAAGCTAAAGCTCCCTATAAACCCTAGGCCCTAAGCCATAAACCCTTAAGATAGAAGCTCTGTGCTTCTCTAGAGGTCGGCGTCACCCTGAACGGTGACGATGCCGGCTTGCTGGGCGAGGCCCGTCTGAAAGCAGCTGGCCAAAATCCCTGCAGTTTACAGTTGAAGAAGCTACGCAGGCTTTCGGATTTCGTAGAGATGTGTCCGGGGTGGTCCATGTGTCGGTACGGCCAGCAGCGAGTCTGTAGGGATTCTGTGGGTCTTGGGCGCTGTCAAATGACTCTCATGTGCTTCTTCAACATCGTGTTTGCCTCTCGGGGTTCGGGATGTAGAGGACGGGCCAGCCTGCGCACTTGGACGACGCGGACGGAGATAGTTACGGCCGATTTGCGTGCATGTCAGAAGCAATTCGTACCACGCATGAAGTTTTGGTCTGGGGGTTTAGGCCCAGGCTTTTTAGGGTAGCAGCGCCCCAGCTGAAAGCTTAACTCCTCGTCTTGCCGTAAAGACCCGCAGCTCTGTATGTTTATCGCCTTCAACTGGCTTTACCCATCGGGACTTTCATACAGAATCCAAATAGTAGGATCGTCTTATTGAGAATCCCTACCTAGTTTTCAAGCACTCACACTCATGGCTTCGGCTCTAGGGTTCAGCATTTCGGCATCTAAGCTGGAACCCGTGTGGAGACAAACACTCCGCTGTCCTTTGAAAAGCTGATCCTGCTAAGCCCCAAAACCTCTCTAAAATCCGCAACAGACCCCATAGGAAGCTCATATGCAGGGCGGCGTACCTTTCTATGTAGTTATCTCATGTCAAGCCACAGTGTCCGGTTTGTTGTTGTAATCCTTCTAGCCGAAAACCCTAAACCCTAAACCCTAAGCTTACACATCCTAATGTAGGAACCTGATTAAGAAATTCTGGCCCTCGAACCTCAATATATTAGGATCCGTATCAAGAACCCTTATAAGGACCCAAGGTTTCGTATTCAGGTTCCTACATCTAACTGTAACCCGAAACCATCCTAAGCCCTAAACCTGCTACCTTTTCGGGCCCGAGAGCAATGCATCCATCGTGCGCCAGGATGGAATGAAAGTGCTGCCCAGCAACTGCAGGCAGTGCACCATAGGCGCGTGGTTTCCAGTGGAAGCCCAAAAGTTGGAAACCCCATAGCCTCAGTTTTTAAGTGTAATGTATAGGGAATCCCAGCACTATTTGGCCTTAATCCGGTTTCCAACTTCATAGGATTTACTATATGATAAGGGGCTTAAATTAAAGATTTACCTATACTATTTTGGGGGGCTCCTTATTACAGTTATAGTAGAATATACACCGAAACCCAACGTTATGGGATTTACTGTATGTTCCTTCGGCTTGGAAGTTGCTTCTTCTTTCGATTTGAACCTATGTTTCAGGGGTTTAGGGTTTGGGGTTCAGGGTTTAGGGTTCAGGGTTTGGGGTTTAGGGTTTAGGGTGTGGGGTTTAGGGTTTAGGGTGTTCGGATTTAAAAGTCCGGAACACCACAGTGCTGAAGCACATCGCCCTCAACTTGGATGAGTTTTTATCTCTACTGCCACTTTTGAGGGGTCGTGCTCTAGCTCCTGCTCTGGCTCTTGCTCCCGCGCTGGCTTTTGCTCCCGCTTCTGCTGCGTCTCTTGCGCCTGCTCCTGCTCTTCCTGTCGCTCCCGCTTTTGCTCCTGCTCTTGCTCTTACTCCCGCTCTTGCTTTTACTTTGCTCTTGCTGCTGCTCTTGCTGCTGCTCTTGCTCTAACTCCTGCTCTTGTTCTTGCTGGTGCTCTCGCTCCTGCAGTGCTCTGAGGGCATTTGGAGCCTCGAAACCCTCAACCATAATTCAGAACAGGTTTTCAAGAGGCAGGGATGATTTCGGGAGGATTCGCCTCAATGTGTTTCTATGATTAAGGGGTGTGTAATAAAAGGGGGGGAAGGGAATATCATGTTAAGCACCACCACGAAGGACATATTCGTATCAATTCCTCACACTTCTGGATGTAGCATTTTTTAACCCTCGACCCCTAAAAGCCGTAAACGCTGCCGTCAATACATGAAGCACGCCCATGCAGGAAGACTATGACAACACAGTTTTCCTCCGACTCAAGGATTACCGGATTTATGGCATGGAATTCTTCAAACTTTGTATACGGGTTTGAAGAATTTGTAGACATATGGTTTAGTTGACCGCTCAAGGACGGTACCGTGCTAAGGACGGTGCTGTGCCATTTCATCTTGCGAACATCAGATTAATTCTAAATCTCGCAAACCCTAAACACGGAAATCTTAAACTCAAAGCGCTGAACCCAAACCCCAAACCCTGAAACCCTGAACTCTAAACTCCCGACACCCCTGAACCCTAAACCCCTCAAACCCTAAACCCCTGGACCCCTAAAGCCCTAAACCCCGAAAGCCCCAAAGCCCCAAAGCCTGGAAGGGCCCAAAACGCCCAAGCCTTGGAGGCCTCACGGGAGTCCCAGCATCGCTGTTGCCGGGTGGTGCCACAGAGTCCGCCCTGCGATTTTTTTTGGGTTTAGGGTTTAGGGGTTCAGGGGTTTAGGGGTTTAGGGGTTTAGGGTTTAGGGTTGAGGTTCGGGTTCTTGGAGTTTCGGGTATGGGGGCAACGGTTTAGGTTTAAAGGGTTAAGGGTTGAGGCTCAGGTTTAGGGTTTAGGGTTTAGAGTTGAGGTTTGGGTTCTTGGAGTTTGGGGTAGTGGGGCAAGGTTTTAGGTTTGAAGGGTTATGTCAGGGTTGAGGCTCACAAAAGTTGTTGGGGCTTACGGCATGTACTGAGTCCTCCCTGCGTTTCGAAGGTGTGCTAGAATAGGGTTCTGTTCGGAGTTGTAATGTGGCTTAAGGTGTACTGAACCTCACTATAGTTATTGTACTTAGCCCTACTGACGAAGTTCCCCGATCCTTAGAGGTAGGCGGCTACAAGAGGAAGCTTTGTAGTACTAAGTTGTCCTTTGGGATCTTTTTTAATTTCCCCTACTATTTTGTAGAGAACCATAACAGTAAATCGTTTTTCAAAGGGCTTAAAGGACAACTCAGACTAATTATTCCGACCATCGATTGTGAGCTCGAAGGTAGCTCGGTCACGCACGAGGCTCTTAGGGCTTAGGCGCCATCTTGACATTGACCTGACCTACCAGAACCTACTGTTTGCAGGGTTTCTCTAGATTTCATATTATACATGTCAATGTAAAAAAGACAGGCTACAAAAAAGGTAGGGTTTGGTAGTTTGAGGTAGGGTTGCGGGTACGTTTTTGTCTCGGCATGCCGACCGAAATTGCTGAACGGTTGTTAGAGGGTAAACGTGTTCCGACGATCAGCACAGGGTGTGTACAGGCTTTGGAGGTCATTCAGGGAGTGGTATGGGAAGTTGGTACAAGGCTTTCGATAGAATTTAGGATTCGGGCCTTGGGTTTGGAGTTAGATGGCTTAGGATGTAGGGTGTGTGGATACAGACTCAGTATAGCATTGGGGCTTGAGAAGACCCTGCAGAGGGCCTTATTATGAAATCTTCAAGAAGTCTGCGAGTCCCACTGGATCTACAAACCCCAAACATTACACCCTAA
>CAJNDT010000416.1:152500-216401 GCA_905221615.1 Symbiodinium sp. CCMP2592
ATTTGGTCCTCCAACTTAATGTAGATCATTCTATATCCCAATCCAGCAAGTCCAAATCCTAACCTCCAGTTGGTAAAGCACGTTCGTGATAGCCCGTATTTTCAGAAACACCTGTACAAGCCAAGTAAGTTCCTTAGAATGCCAGTCTAAAAAATCTGAGTTGAGGTATATTCCTTAATGTACCATAAATCCGCACACGCTGAGCCCTAAACCCCCCAACCCCTGCCAATAAGTGCTGAACCCCAGATACGACTTAGGTCACAGCAAATCTCGCATATGTTAAAAAATCGTCTTCTTAGAGCCCTCACCCCTGAATTTCATAAAACCCCAGTGCGCCAACCATAAACCCCATCTCAGCCCTCGCCACAGGGGGAGCTTTTGGAGGATGCCATGGTCTTCGCCGGGGGCTCGTCCTGTCGAAGAGGGGTTGATTCAGGGTCTGCGGTTGAGGGGTTCTGTCTTTATAGGGCTCTGTGAGGATTTTATAGGGATTCTAGATAATCTTTAGGGGTTTGGGTTTAGGTTGCTTTTTACTTTTCCGGAGTTTGGGAGGTTAGAGTTTGAGGGTTATAGAGTTCATGCAGCGGAGGTGCGACATCATCCACACACACTGCCATGTACTGGTTTCACGATGGGGCTCAAGCTTTTGCTTCAAGCGCAGTGCCATAACAGTGGTCATCCGAACTAACCGGGGCCCAGCACCCCTTAAGTGAGGACTATAGTAACTGATCGAAGACTTGAAGAGTAGGCATGGCATCCTTATGGTGCCCATATCGTGCCCTCCCATTAAGCTTACAGCAGCATTTGCAGTAACCGTATAGTAACATTCACAGTACCCATCCTTTATAGTACCCCTGTAGTACCCCTACAGTAGCCTTGTACCAACCTTCCTGGTACCCGTATAGTGCCCCTACAGTAGCCTGATAGTACACTACCCTTATGGTGCCCCTACACTGATAGTACCCTAACAGCAACAATATGGAATCTTATAGTCTGATAAGTTTTGCCTGTGAGTTCCATTCAGGTCTGCGCGAACCCGGAGCAGATCCCCGACGAGGCAAACGGGCTTTTTGTTTGTTGACGAGTTCGAATGAGGGTTTAGGGTTTGAAGGGTTAGGGTTATAATTCGGGTCCAATGATCCACCTTGTGACAAGACTGGTGTTTCATTTTCTACTGTCGTAGCTGAGCATGCAGGCTTGCCGTTTCCTTTGAATCAAACAGAAGCCTAGTGGCCTAGTATCAGCTGTTGCGATCATAAGAAACCTGCAAACCAACATGATTCAAGGCTCAGCGAACTTTAGTTCAGGTCCCGGAACATCAGATACCGGCCCCTCCCAAATTCCTAAGGTTTAGGGTTTAGGTCTCCCAAATGCCATGAAGCGGTGAAAGCCAAATTGGCTATTCTCCATAGACTCCAACGAGGAGCTTCACAAACGAGGCAACATCAAGTATGTTCATGATTGAAATGATGGTGCATTTTTTGTTACTGTACTCCTACCTCTCGTGTCATTACTATGGTTTTACGGTTGCTACCATCACAGTCATTTCGCCCACAATGGGTATTCTGATGCTGCTGCTGCTGTGGCTGCTGCTAGGACCTGGATCACATGACTGTTGCTGGAATTACGGGCCCAAGTGTACTTACTAGCACTCCAGGTTTTGTGCAATTTTGACTTTCTGCGTTCTGTTTTTTAATATTAATATTTCTAGTATTGAAGATAATTACTTTTGCGGTTTCGAACAGCAGATTGTCATAATTCTGGCCGAAAATTTGCTGCGCATCTTAATTTTGTAGTCCTCCGCATTAAGCAGGGTTCCCCGTACCCTGGACCCGGAGGTGCGTACGCTTACACAGGGCCTCTTCAGAACCATCGTCATGAAATCCTGGGGCAACAGATGGGACCCCCGATATGGACCCTCAGCAGTGGTATCCAGAATGTGACCCCAAGAAGGGAAGCCATCATTTCCCAAGCCCTTGTACAACACAGCCGTAGCCCTTACAGCAGCCCCTGACAAGGCCTTCTGACAACCTATGTCAACAAGCCTTCCAACCCTGGCCTTTGTCCACATCCAATAAACCTTGCTTTGTCGTGTTAAGACCACATGAAGCCCTTCGATTATCCTTACATAAATCCTAAACCTAATGCACTACCTACACGCTGCATTGTGCTTCGTTTTCTAGGTTACCTTATAGGGCCCTGAATACAACATTTTGTTAAGCCAAGACTACAATGGGGATCCTAAATCCTAAACCCTCTATAGACCCTAAACCCTACACACCCTAAACCCTTGAATCCTAAACCGAAAGCCTAAAATACTAACCTTAGACCCTTAGCCCCCCTCAACCCGACGCCCTAAGCTCGAAACCCGAAGCCCTGAGCCCTAAACGACCCCCGTTGCGCGAGGCCCGACCCGTCGTCGGCGTGTTGCACTGCGCCTCGGGGGAGGAGCCGGAAATTCGCCAGATACCCAGCCGACCTAGGGTTGAGGGTTGAGGGTTTAATTAGGGTTGAGGGGTTTAGGTTTAGGGTGTTAAGGTTCAGGGTTGAGGGTTACGGTTTGATGAAGCCCTAAACCCTAAGCCCTAAACCCTAAACCGCAAGCCCAACCCTTGCAAAGCCCTGCGGACACCCTTCGAACTCCGATCCCCTCCCCCCCCGTAACCCCATCCCAAAAGCGCGAAGCCCGGAATGCCAAAGGGTTCCCAGGGACTCCAATATTCAATATCCCTTAATTAATAAAGGAATATACCTTATATAGATGGTAGTAGGATCTCTAACTTGTTTTAAGGTATATTCCTTAGTTAAGGGAGACTGGAGTGTCTGGGTTCAGGGTTCCACGCCGTGGAAGGGTTCAAGGCTGGAAAGGCTAGAAGACTCTAGGGCTTATAGGGCTTAGGTGTGGAAGTTGGTGGGATGCGCGCCCCCGACGCCCTAAGCCTCAAGTTTGAAGATATCGTGAAACCCTGCAGCCCAAGTCTCAAACCCTAATCACCAAGCCCTGGACTCGAAACCCCAAAGCCCTAAACCCCTAAACCCCTAAATCCTAAACCCGGGCTCCGAACTTAAAGAGACGGCGTCCCCTCATCCGGTGTAAGGCCTCGATGGGACCACCATGGGCCCGATCGTGCTTCGGCGCAGCCGCCTCCAAAACGGAGGCGCAGCTTTATTGCGACTGCAAGAAGACAAGTCTCAGATGATGTAGTGGCCTTAGTTTTTTTAACCGAGTTTTGGGGGTTCCTTATTATAACTATTAGTAGAATATACCCCCAAGCCCTATTCTAATTACAATGCCCCTATGGCCTCGCAGTTCAGGCTGCGGCTCTATCAGCTCTCTGGTGCTTCGTAGGGAATGCGGGAATGGATCCCCATAGTAGCCCCTATATAATCCCCAATAAGAGTCCCCATGATGCGTAGGCTTAGGCTCTATCAAAGCACATCGAGGGGACTTCCTTTAAGGCTTTCTTTAAGGGTTCTCGAAAAGGGGCCCTTAAAAGGGATCCAATAGGGATTCTAGAAGGATACAGGGCTTCGGCCTACATGGAGGTTCGTGGGTAGTTAGAAGTAGGGTTGTAACTAGGGTAGCAATAATCACTTATAACCCGAGGGGACTTACAACCAAACTTAAAGCCACCCATGAACATCCATGTATCAAGGCAGATTAGGGTCGTGCAGGGTTCACGGTTTAGGCTCTGGGGATTAAGGAAGTCTATAATTACGGTTGTGTAGAGCATATACGACCAATAGTGACGATAGCAGTCATGTCAGGTTGTGTAGACAACCACCACCACCGCCGCGGCCCCCGCCGCCGCTGCCCCCACTACCACCACCACCACCACCACCACCACCACCACCACCACCACCACCACCACCACCACCACCACCACCACCACCACCACCACCACCACCACCACCACCACCACCACCACCACCACCACCACCACCACCACCACCACCACCACCACCACCACCACTTCTTGCAGTGTCTCTGATCGGAGTTTCGCGGGGTGCCGGCCCTGGTGCGGTAGGTGGTGTAGACTGGTATACGTCATACACCACTGCTGCAATGCTCGTCAACGCCGGAAAGAAAATGGGGCACTTCGCACATCTAGTCCTGCTAAGCCTTAGCCTGAAGCCGTTCAGCAGTGTTCCCTAATCCCTAGACCCTAAACCCCAAACCCTAAACCCGAAACCCTAAACCCCAAACCCTAAACCCTAAACCCTAAATCCCAGACCCTAAACCCCAAACCCAAGTGAGCGCTCCAGGTGACTGCCTCGTTTCGGAGCTCCTCTTGGATGTGGACCCACCAGAGGGATTCAGGCTCCTTCATAAGGGGAATCCAGTGGGGTTTCGGGTTTCGGGTTTAAGGTTTAGGGTTTCAAGGCTCCTTTATAAGGGGAATCGAGTGGGGTTTCGGGTTTAAGGTTCAGGGTTTAGGGATAAGGGATCGGATTGGGGGTTTAGGGTTTAAGGTTCAGGGTTTCAATATGTGTTGACCGAAATGTTTTGACGGAAACGTTTGGAGCAGGTGTTCTGTTGCAACCTGGTTCTGGAATTGGTGGGCCGTATTGAAACTGTTTTTGAGGGTTCGGGTGCGCTAGTATTGGTAAACATTTTGACCGAAAGGCTGGGGCTGGGGCTGGGGGCTGGGATTGAAATTTGACGGTCTATGCAAGATGCAGAGTGCCTGGCGGAGGAGGTCAAATACTGCTGGGCCAGGCCGCAGTGGCAGCTCCCAGTGAGGAGGAGATCGCCAGGGCCCTCAGTGGGGTAGCTCTCTACGAAGCAGAGGCCGAACGGGCCGGTGGACACGCTGTGCCAGTGGCCCCCGCCTACTCGAGCTCCGCGGCAGCCGACCCGTCGACCGACCATACCAGCCCACCCACAGCCTTGAATGAGCCGATGCCCGATGGCGTGTTCTTCGAGCCTTGTGGTCTGCCGTCGGACCCAGCCGAGCCCACGATGGCATGCCATCCCGGGATGGCAGACTTGGTATCAGTTCCTGGGAGGTAGTAGGGTTTGGGTTTAGTACCAGTAGGGTTTACTAGACTTTGCCAGGGTGTAGGGTGCATACAATCCCACCATAAAAAGCAGGTTGGCTTCTTTGGGGCTAGGGTATTGCGCTCGGCCCCACACGAAATTAGGGTTCAACTTAATATACAAGTAGCAGAACAAATACAATGCAAACCAGACCTTCAAGCCCCTCTATCAAACTTTGTTGTAACTATATACACCCCAAATCCTAAACCAAAACCACAGGTTAGCTAAGCCCCCACAGCGCCATGGCAAACCCATTCGGAAAACCAAGTTTTCTGCCGAGACCGTGCGAGAGGCAAGAACTGTGCCAAGCAAAGGCACGTCGGCGCACATGGCCGTTGACTAGGTAGGGCTTTGGGACATTTTATATTTTCCCCTATTGGGCTTTTTATATTTTTCAAAGGCTTTAAAAGCCCCACCTAGTTGAGAGATGCTTCCGGACAAACCATCTACTACTGCGTCCAGAACTTTCTGGACGCTGACGGTGACTCCACAGAGTCCGAAGCGATCGATGAGTTGGACCGGGAAGCCGACAATGACAACGAGCTCGACGACAATGCCAAAAACCCTAAACCCCAAACCCTAAACCGTCCAAACCCTAAACCGTCCAAACCCTAAACCGTCCAAACCCTAAACCGTCTAAACCCCTAACTCTTCAGGGCTCCCCTCGATCGATGTTCCACAAGGTTCGAACCTCGGTCGCCATCACCGCTGGCCATGCGCCACGAGGCACCCGATTGGAGCGCTTTATAACGGGGTTCAGGAGTTTAGGGCTTGGGGTTTAGAGGTTTAGGGATTTAGGGGTTAGGGCTTAGGGCTTTAGGGGCTTAGGGCTTCAGGGGTTTAGGGGTTTAGGATTTAGGGCAGTTTAGGGTTTGAGGGTTTAGCGGTTTAAGGTTTCGGGTTGATTGCTTAGGGTTCGGGTTTGGAGTTTAGGGCCTAGTGGGGTTCGATTTAGGGAAGCACCGAAAAGTAGGAGTCCTTAGGGCCTAGACCCGAAAGCCTTTAAGTTTGAAGCACCTTTAGTTCTAGGGTTTAGGGGTTTCAGGGGCTCTAAAGGAAGAAGGCCCGGAAGATTTAAGGATATAGGCTTTTGCTGCCTAGTTGGCCCTTAAACATCCGTAAATCCTAGACCCCCTACTGCAGTGACCTGACCTACAGTAACCCTAAACCCTAACCCCCCAAACCCTAAAACCCTAAACCCCCACACCCAAAACCCTAAACCCTAAACCCCTTAACCTTAAACCCCAAACCCTAATCCCCTACACCCAAACCCTAAGCCTTAAAGCCCTAAACCCTAATCTATCTTACTCTACTTCGGATGCTTTACTCGGTCAGACGAGTTGCAGGTATGTCGTTTTCACTGGGGTCCATGCGCAAAGTTTCCTCACGAGCCCCTCGGGCTCCGGCTTCCTCAAGGAATAAAGGGCTACAGGGGTACATAATACATACATATCTATATATATATATATGTATGTGGTTAGTAACCTACTATTGGGTAATGTGAGCTCACGTTAAGTGGAGTCTCGGGTATAGTGAAACTATGTGGTAGGATCGTGGGCTGCATCAGCTCAGGGCCCTTGGGCTAACGGTTGCTTCGGCTTTATTCGGGATTCTTCCGAATGCAGGTTCAAGGGTTGACGGTTAGATTCCTAAACCCTAGGGTCATGCACAATTTTCTGTTCGATGACGTAACCTTCACCAAACCACTGAAATCCTGTATATACTTATGTAGCCTAAGCCTGTCGTACCGAACCCAAGCCCCGACTGCCTACAAAAGCCCAGTCCTAATATTCCATGCCCCGGGTAAACAACCCTTACAGCAACCTTTGGAGGGACGCGTAAAGTCTTTAAGGAACCCTGAAACTCGGCACCCCCTCCCTCCCTCCCCCCACCCCCCTCAGTTTTTCGTGGAAAGGAGCTGGGTGGTTGCGAGCTGCAGAGGCCGTTTAGGGTTTTAGGCACACTAACATCGGGGCCGGTTTCCACTGGCGTCCTGGATGGTTCAGGGTTCAGCACTCGTGTTTGTCCGAAGGGGACGGCTCAGGGGTGTCTTGAGTGATTTACGGTTGATGGCCTTCATTGCGTGTTCCTCATGGCTCTGAGTGGTTTCGGCTTTTAGGCATGCAGGCGCCAAGTGAGGGTGTTTAATCTGGGGTTGCAAAGGTGGGATGAAGATAGGTGGGATGACCCCAGTTAAGAACTCATGTACAAGGGATCCTTCATCTTACCTATCGTCTTCCAACCTTTTGAGATCCTTGAGTGTTCGGAGGCTACGGTCTTAGGATTTGGAGCATATCCGGGGCAGAGTTTCCCCTGTACTAATTGTGAAGGCCCCCTGCCGTACTTTATGTGGGTAGTTGTCAAAATTATGGTCCCTTTTTGGGTAACCTAAATATTAGCTGCCGTATTATAATATGGTAAACCCCCATAAAGCTGGAAACCGGATTAAGGCCAAATGGTGCTGGGATTCCCTATCACCTACTCTTAAGGATGGAGGCTACGGGGTTTCCAACTCTTGGGCTTCTACTGTAGGGACCCAAAAAGGGGCCCCAATTTTGACAACCACCCATGTAGCTTCTGATCTAGGGCCCCAAAAAAGCACATAAGCAAGAATAAGGATAGGGATATCCCATATAAACCCCCTTATATTGAAGCCCAATAAGGTAGGGATATCCCTAAAAAATGCTTATGCTTACATGCTTTTTTTGGCCCCTATGATTGCGCTTCGAAGATTTGGTCTGGTGCTGTGGTCCCGGGTTCAGGGTACTTTGGGGTTTAGGGCTAACGGAGCTTCTCCTTTAAGGGTTCCTTTAAGGGCTCCTTTAAGGGGCTCCTTTAAGGATGGGTTTAGGGTGTATGGTTTAGGGATGTTTAGGGGTAAGCGTTTAGGGTTTAGGGTTTGGGGTGCAGGGTTTAGGGTTTGGGGTGCAGGGTTTAGGATTTAGGGTAGTGCAGAAGTCTGAACAACTACGGATGCCGTTGCTCAGAGTTCCTTCTCACAAGCATTGTAGACTACTTGGAGGGTCGGGGGACTTGGTAACTGGTTAGTTTCAGGACTTATAAGTACCATAGTCCCAATTAGGGTCCCTTTTAGGGTACTTATAAGTCTACTTACTACCTACTTACGAAGTCCCCCGACCCTCCAAGTATGCCCCAAAGCCTTGTTCGAAATGCTACAGCCAGTCGACGGGTTCGAGACCCCAACCCGAACCCGGCTCAAATTCTAAGGCCTACAACCCTAAACCCGACTTCTCTAGCCCTGAACCCTAAACGTCCATACCTAAAGTCCTAAGCCTTGAATCCTAAGCCCTAAAACCTAAGCCCCAAAACCCTAAAAACTCTAAGACTTCAGAAAAACCCTAAGACTTCAGCTTGAAACCATCCTAAGAGCTCCCTTTCTGACAAACCCGCCAGGCTAACGATGACTCCGACGGTCCTGGGCGACCTGCAGATCGGCATGCAAGAAGCAGGGTCGGATGTACGTAATTTTTAGGGAGGTCTAGGGTTAAACTGTGTAGGGGTTTGGGGGTTGAGGGTTTCGGGTGTACGCTGTGGGATTTAGGGATGGTTCAGGCGACTAGATTGGCTACATGCAGGTACGGGTATTGTGAGTCAACACTACCTGCGCCCGAAGCAATCGCTGGAACTAAACCCGAAACCCTCAAGCCGTAATGTCGGGGTCTTAATAGTTGGAATAGGGTTTGGGGGATATTAAGCTGCAGCTATACTAAGGAAACCGCCAAAGCCCTACTCAAATCACCATTCTATGCCCTAATATCGGGGCCTTAGTAGTTACCTATACTGTTTTGGGGTTCCTTATTATAATCATAGTATTCGAGTACAATGGGCACCAAAACCTTATTCTAGTTATTAAGACCCCTACCCTAAGCTGTTTGGTGTCACACGCGCTCGCCCGTTTTAGGGGGGGGTTCTAACATGGATCATGAAGTCGGAAAGTAGCCCTTGGCCCGAGAACAAAGAAAATAAACTGCAAGACCCCACAATCCTCGAAGAACCCACATAGAACCCTTCAAGGAACCCGAAACAGAGTCCTAAAAGGAACCTTAAACCCAAAACCCGGAATCCTTAAACCCTAAACCCTGAACCCTGAACCCCAAACCCTAAACCCAAAACCCTAAACCCTAAAGCCCTCAAACCACCCCTTTCCTGGGACTCAAACCTTGAGCTCGGCAAGCTGCAACCCTGAACCTTAATAAACCCGAACCCGAAACCCTTCGAACCCTAAAGTGTAATTCAGGGTCCTTACAAATTCCATGTTAGCTAGGGTTTATCACAAGAATCTGCAAAACAGTAGTTCTACTATTTCATAATGTTCTTATACTTATACATATATATACACCCACATATATATATATATATATAGATACACCTCCCTGAATGTATACTCTATGTCCATGAACCTCCAAAAATATTTGTGTGTATATGTATATATATATATATAGATATATATATATATATATATAGCACCCTTTAGTAGCACCGCTCCCAATAAATGGGAGGTTCCGAAAATGGGGGACCACAATATGGTGGCCCAAATAGTAGGACCCTTATTATAAGGACCCCAAAATGAGGTACCCCTAATTTTCGGAACCTCCAAGTAAACCCTATTCCCTTATGCTACCCATATATAGAACCCTTATAGTATCCTTTTGTGGAACCCTTATATAGTACCCTTTGAATTTGAAGGAACCCTTATAGTACCCTTTTAAGGAACACTAAACCCAGGACCAGCCCAGCCAATTTTCGGAAACCCCCAAATCCCGCAAGGCTCTTGGAGTCATTCTGTTGAGCTGTACTTTACTGCCCCCGAGGTTCCATTTGATCAGTCTTCGCCCCAAATCTGGACCTAAACCCTTTATAGAACCCTTATAGATCCCTTTAAGCAACCTTTAAAGGATCCCTTTAAAGGTACCCTATATACCATCATTTTCGGAAACCCCCAAATCCTGTTTCCCGGTATTTCTGCTTCCGAGGAGAGCCACGGCTCCTCGTCAGCGGCCCGCGAAGCCGAAGGCTCGGGTTTTGGGTTTGGGGTTTTAGGGTTAGGATTTTAGGGTATAGGGTGTAGGGTTTAGGGTTCAGGGTTTGGGGTAATAGAATACGTAAGATTTGAGGTTTGGGCTTTATGTTTAGGGTTGAGGATTCGGGATTCTAACACAGTGTGTGTCGTGGTGATCCAAGTTGTGTGTGTGTGTGTGTGTGTGTTTAAATGACTCAGGAGAGTTTGTTCTACAGTGTCAGGTTTTTGTTACATGACATGCAGACACGGTGTGCATAACAGTTTCTTTTCAAGGAATCCAGCAAGCATGCTTCCAGGTTTTGCAGTCTTTGTCTTAAGGGTTGTTCACAAATGGAGTTGAGGTTTTTGCATTCCTGATGTCTCATGATTTCAGGGCTTTTGGAAAGGACTGTTAGTTTCCCGGTTTTTAATGTTCCAGATACTTGGAGGTTCATGGGTAGGTACTAGAGTTTCTAGAGGGGTTATAAGTTTCCTAACATAGGTTATAAGTATAGCTACCCTACTGTACTTTCGGTACGATGTGGTCAGGGCAGTGCTGCGAGAGGCCGAACGGGGCTTTGGAGTTGTTTTCACAAGGATGGCCTTGATTATGGCTAGCCCGCCGACACCGACATGCACAACTCTCCCCGCCCCACTCAACGAAATCAAGAGTCCTGATAGCCCCCGATGCACAAACACCCAAAACGCTACACCCCCCGCTCCAACTCCCAAGAAACCCCAAAACCCTAGACCCTAACCTGTAAACCCTAAAACCCTAAACCCTTGTAAAGATTCCGATTTATGAAATCGAATTAAGTGAATTATTTTGTTTTTTACAAATACATTGATCACCCCATTTAACCCCTAAACCCTAAGCCCCGAGCCTCAGACTCCTGTCTCCCTGAAACCTAAACCCTCAGCTCAAACTCCAAAGTGATATTACATCTCGTACTAGCCTTATAGATCCCTTATAGTAGCCCTTATAGACACCTTTAAAGGAACCCCCGCAAAGTATAGGTAACTTGCAGATCAGCCCAAACCCTAAAGTGCAGATCGCGAGAGCTGCGACTTACGACCATGACTTTGAGGAGGAGTTCGAAGCGGAGGAAGATGAAGAGGCAGCTGACATTCTCTGGGACGCCTTTTGTAAGTTAAGTGCGTACGGTGTATGTCTTTGTATAACCTGTCTATATGTGTATGTATTTATGCATACGTACACATGTATGTCACCTGTGCGTATGTACACATATATGTGCATATTTGTTTATTTCATGTATGTACGTTGCGATTCCTTCCTTCCTTCATCATTCCTTCATTCATTCATTCATCCATCCATCCATCCATCCATCCATGCATCCATCCATCCATCCATCCATCCATTCAAGCCTGCCTGCCTGTCTGCATGCATACGTGCATGCATACATGCAGGACTATCTCTGCTCACTCATCACGCAGCTGGTTTGGGAACCGCAGCATGTAGTATCTCAAGAACATGCGTCCGCGCACGCACACCCGGCCGCCCGCGCCCCGCCGGCCCGCACGCATGCACGCACATCTAGACGGACTCTGACTACAAGGGTGCAGCGGTCACATTTGGGTTTGGGACTTCGAGTTTCACTTTAGCTATGTTGATCTTATTTGCAGTCTGAACCCGGAAACCCAAATCCTCAAACCCAACAACCCCGAAGAAGAAGACCTCGGCGATCGATAGAAATTCGGGGGCTGGGGCCCATTGTTGATCTGCATACTCTGGAAGAGTATCTCCTTATAGTCCTCGTATTGCTGTTTTTGCTTTTATAGAATGCGACTCCAAAACACTGTGCAGAACGAAATGAAGCTCAATTCAAACCCAAATTTCGGCTTCGGTTTAGAATGTCGGGGCCTAAGCTTCGGGGGTAAAGTCTCTAAGCCCTAAACCCCACTAAGGCTTTGGGTTTCGTCTACACATGAGCAGCAAACGTCATGCTAGAGCAACCTGCGCACATCTTCAACTCCAAAGTACTACGACATGCTACTCTAGACTCTCGAGAGACTGCTAGAAACGAGCCTTAAATGATGCGAAACTCGAAACCCGAAACCAGAAGCCTCAAGCCCTCGACCCCAGAACCCGCCCAGCACCCTTTGAGACCGCGCTTAGGACTTAGCGTCAAAGCGGCTTACGGCTTCGGGGAAATGAGCGGAGGGGGCCGAGGGGGCCTTAGAAGAACAAGATCAGATCAACTGTGAAGCATTCCACAAATCATGATGGTAGACCCTTTTTCCATTAGGGCGCTCTCCGTGTTCAAAAGTATTGAAACTGCTAAAAATGCCCATCAAGCTCTGGAAAAAAAACCAACCCCTACAAGACTTTTTGCCCTAAGCCCTAAACCCTAAACCCTAAACTCTAAGCCTTAAACCCTAAAACCTAAGCCCTAAACCCTAAACCATAAACTGCCCTAAGCCCTAAAATTAACCCAAACCCCTAAACAGCGTTCGGAACTCCGGCACTGGCATGTTGAAGCCGCATAACACAAGCAACATACCTAAAAGGAGCCCTTATAGTACACTTTAGGACCCCGAAGCCCTAGAGATCCCTTAAGGGAGCCCTTATAGTACCCTTTAAAGGAACCCTAAGCCTTAAACCCTCCCCCCCAACCTATAGGCTCATACCCTACCCCTTTTTTGAGGTGCCTACTGTTCTATATAATATAGGAGATCCTAACCATAGAATCAGGTACCCTAATAAAAGGGGTAGGGTATGACCCTCTAGGTAAGGGTTCGCGTTAGGGTTTCTTCCAGAGGTTCCTTAAAGGGAACCTTTAGGGCTTCTTCAAAGCGGTCTATACCTATAGTCTCCATTGTAGTTCCTTTCTTTGCTTAACCAAAAACTCTATTATAGGATCCTAACCATAAAACTGGATAGCCCAGAAAAGGAACTACAATGGAGACTATAGGTAGGGTTCCTTCGAGGGTGCCTTGAAGTGCTCACGGCTCCTTTAAGGAATCAAAGGGTTCCTTTCAAGGTTCGTTTACGGGGCATACTACAGGGGAAATATAATTACCTATACTATTTTGGGGGGTTCCTTATTGTAATTATAGTACAATGGGCCCCACAACCCTATTCTAATTATTAGGATCTCTCTACTATAAGAGACTAAACCCTATTCTATTTGCTAAGATCTCTATCTTGCTGGGCAGCGGAAGGCACCTCCGGCCGCAGCGCACGGCGAGGACCCCCTCCCCGAGGCTACCCGCGAGGAGGACGACGAGGTGCTCCCCTTCGACCTCCTGGGTTTTTGGGTTTTTGTTTAGGGCTTTAGGGTGCAAGTCTAGAGTTTAGGGTTGAGGGGTTTAGGGTTTTAGGGTTCAAGTCTAGAGTTTAGGGTTTAGAACTTTTGGGTTCAGGGTTTTGGGGGTTTTAGGGTTTTAGGGTTTTAGGGTTCGAGTCTAGAGTTTAGGGTTTAGGGTTGAGGGGTTTAGGGTTCAAGTCTAGGGTTTAGGGCTTTTGGGTTTAGGGTTGAGGGGTTTAGGGTTTTAGGGTTCAAGTCTAGGGTTTAGGGCTTTTGGGTTTAGGGTTGAGGGGTTTAGGGTTTTAGGGTTCAAGTCTAGGGTTTAGGGCTTTTGGGTTTAGGGTTGAGGGGTTTAGGGATTTAGGGTTCAAGTCTAGGGTTTAGGGCTTTTGGGTTTAGGGTTGAGGGGTTTAGGGTGTTTGGGAGGCTTCCTTTATGGGTCCCGTAAGTAAGGCTGATGAACGGAACGCGGTGTTGTACGTTTTGTTGATTTCTTTCGGTTGTGTTTTGGAAGACATGGGCATTCCGGTCGTCGAGGGATTTTTGAGGGTGCAAAGTTTAAGGGTTTACAAGTGGTTTGGGGGTTTTAAGCTTTATGTGGGTTATTAGGGTTACGCCGTCGAGGTTTAGAATGCAGGGTGGCTGTATCAGGATTTAGGCCGTGCAGTTAAGGAATCACGGATCGGTCTTGGGAGCCTGGATTTAGGGTTTGGGGTTTAGGGTAGGTCCTGGGGGGATGGAATCGCAGGGTGCTGGGGCTTTGAAGCATTCGGTTGGTTTCTGGCTAGACGAAGGGCTCCTACTTTTCATAGCTTCTCCTTTAAAGGAGCCCTTAACGGGAACCCTTTGAGCCGCCGCCGGCAGCGAAGGCAAAGATGCACGGCAAGAAGGCCGGCTTCCCTCTCAGGAGCAATCGGGGCCGCGGCACCACCAACGTGGAACGCTACTCGAGTAGCTACACATCGATCAGCTTGGTGCCGAACACCTGTGTGACTGGCTTCACAATATCCTTCCATCATTCTTTACGCTGGTGTTTGTGAACAAACTATCGAGAGATGAATGCCTCGCGTACCTGTACATCACGACCGGTCTGTCTCCGACAGACCGGCTTCCCTCGCGTCTTGGTCAAGACTGGAGCCGCAGTCCCCCTTGAGGCTTTCTATCGTTTCAGGTTCTGTGCTCACCCTATGCTGCTAATGCACCTGAGGTTTGTCAAGCAGGACTGCGCTTAAAGGGTCCTTCAAGGGTGTTCTAGGTAAGGGTTGGTTGAAGCTTTTGGCTTCAAGTGGAGGCCCCCCGAAGCCGTCGGAGAGAAGCCTAAGTCGAGGGCGCCGCATGGCTAAAGGAGTATACCCTCAAGCAGGTTCTATGGTTTTTAGGGGTTCTATAAACGATTGCGAGACCGATTGAAGCTTCTTTAGGCCGGTCGTTCTCGAACTACCTAGGAAGCTGTTCGAACATGAGGTTCCAGGTGTCCCGAAGCTGTATCCAAAGATCCTGAAACTATAAACCGTTCCCCTGCACTGTGCACTATATAACGGTTCCTTCAAGACTTCTATGTTGAATATGGTTTAGGGCTTACAGGGGCTCGTTTTTTAGGGTCTGGGGCTTGTGGTTGAGGGTTTAAGGGTGTGGGCTGTTGAGGAGGCTGTGCGATCGACGACCTACGACGATGATGTCTTTGAGGAGGAGGACCGTGAGGACAGCAGACATGAGGAAGACGATGGAGAAAGTGAGGTTTAGGTCTTAGATAGTGAACGGGGGAACTTAAATTTTTCTGGCCTTGTATATTGGCTCTATCTTGGAAAGTTTAAGCTTTTTGTGGCCCGGTTGTTCAAGAAGAGAGAGGTTACGAGCAGTTTAAGATTTGTGGTTTAGTAACTTGTTCAGCTTCGAGCACTTTTAGCAAAGGGGACAAGGAGGGACCCTTAATGGGGACTCCTACCCTATAATGGGCTATATAATAGCTATTTTAAGGGTATAGACCTAGCGGTCCTTATTAAGGGTCCCTCCTTTTACCCTTGGACTTTACCAACGCCACAACCACGTACAAAGACAGCCACATGCAGGCACTCACAGGAAAATAAACATGTAACATAGAAGTCTGAACCCTCACGAATACTATTCCCCCGTCTTCTTCTTAGAGTTCAGACATAATATGATCAACATATCATTCTAACGACTACGGTGCCTATCTCAGATATGGATGCAGCCCAATTTCCCACATTGCCCCCACTACCACCACTACCACTACACAACGACTACTATCGGTTTTGGTGTTCGTAGTACGAGATCATCGCAAGCATGACGACAAGAATACACAGCGCATACAATCTTTAGCATCTCAACCTCCTAAACCTCATCACCCCAAGCCCAACAGTCTAACCTCAAGACCTCAGAGTAAGAGGGTTGTGCAATAATCACAATAACGAAGGTACTGAGAATGTGATGACAGCAAAGTGAAACAAATAAGAATAGCAATGCAACAGTAGTCCTTTGCCAGCATCGAATTTTTCACAGGTGCCGAGGATTCGAATTCCGGATTGTCGGCACGAGCCCTCAGAACTCCACGTACCAAGACCCCCCACGACGGCGTCCTTCCTTTAATGCCTCAATCGGCCACCCCGACCAGAACCACAGTGAACCCTAGAAAGCTGGAGCATGGCTTTAGGATGACGAGTGCGGGGATTCGCTAAACTTTACCTTAAGACCTTAAGGGTACGAGGTGAATGATGTTCCAGCGCTCCGGCTCTTACTGTAAACCTCCCTAAGGGTCCATGTACTCATATAGTATATACCTTGATCTTAATGTAGTCCCTATATAGGTACTTGGGGCTCATGTATCTCTATATGGGTACATGGACCCTTAGGGCTTTGAACCCTGAGAATGACTACGAGAAACCCGGTGCTTAGGGTTTCAGACTTGTGAGTTTCGGAACACCATGTACCCTCACATAGAGCCCAAGTGCCCAAAGGGTCCAAAGTACCGATATAGTAGAATGTAGGGTTTCTATCTTAGGAACTAGTATTATGATTCAGGGAAGTATTCCCCATAACAGTACCTAGGACCCTTTGGAGTAGTAGGAACCTTGTTCTTAGGACCTCCAACAAGGGAACCCTAGTTTAGACAAAGCTCCAGGTAAATAAGGGGTAGATCCCGTACGGAACCCTGCTAGGTCCTGAAAGGGAACGCAACAGCACCAAGTAGGAACCTTACAGCACCCTTAAGCGGAACCCTATAGTACTCTTCAGGGGAACCCTATAGTAACCTTGTCCCTTAAACGGAACCCCAAAGTGCCCTTGAAGGCAACCCCAAGGTCCCGAAACGGAACCCCAAAGTGCCCTTAAAGGCGTCCCGCAAAGCAACCCCTATAGATCCCTTAAAAAAAACATACAGGTCCCTTAATTAAGAGGAACCCCATAGATCCCTTAAAAGTAACCCTATAGGTCCCTGAAAAGGAACCCTATCGGTCCCCCTTAAGAGGAACCCTCGAAGGTTGGTCTGTGGAGGAGGGGAGAGCGAAAAGGCTCTGAAAAGAAAAAGCAGCGCTGCTTTGTCGGAGCTCAGGGTTTAGGGCTTAGGTTTAGGGGTTCAGGGGTGTTGGGTTTAGGGTGTAAGGTTTTAGAGTTTAGTTTTAGGGGTTTAGGGGTGTTGGGTTTAGGGGTTTTGGGTTTAAGGTGCTAGGGTTTAGGGGTGTAGGGGTTTCGGGGTTTAGGGGTTTGGAGTTTGAGGTTTTAGGGGTTCTTTCAGGGTTCCTATGAAGGTTCTGTAGGGGTTTAGGCTTATACATGGTTTATACGGTTTTCAGCAGGGTTCAAGGCTTTGGGTTTAGGGGTTTAAAGCTCAGGATCTAGGATAAAGGGTTTAGGACTTAGGGCTTTGGGTTTTGTGGGTCAGGGTTTAGGGTTTGGGGGTCTCAGATCTTTCGGGTTCATGGTTTAGGGTTGAGGGCTTTGCGGTTTGGGCATGAGGATCTTTGATGTAGGGTTTACCTTAACCCGGAGTACCCTACCTTTATAAGGACTTATAGAAGGAAATCAGAGTCAGGAACCCTGAAAGGTTTGAGTCAAAACACTGCAGCAGACGAGGTTCGAATTCCGGATGCAATTTCACATGTGGGTAGTTGTCAAAATTGTGGTATACGGCACCTAATTTTTAGGGTACCCAAAAAGGGACCATAAGTTTGACAACCACCCATGTAGCAGAACCAGCATAGAAGCACTGGTGAACAGGATAGTGACAGCAGTAGCAGTGACACCGGCCACCCATGCATCTACTACCGGCAGCCAAGGCATTCAATACAAGACCCAACTCGTGCACAATAGCCCAGCATCCATATTTCCCTTGCTTAAGCCTTCGGCGAGACCAAAGTAAGTATCAGTTTTTTATAGTCGACCCCGCACCCACAACCCAAAACCGTATACACTACCTTAACACTGAATAACCAACCTTTTTAGGGTTCCTTTTTTATGATTTCCTTATATAAGGCCCTTAAAAAGGTGGGTCCCTAAACCCTAAACCCTAAACCCTAAAACTCCAAACTTGGAGCCCTCTCCCGTGCCCGTCATGGCCGATAAGGATGAGGGACTGACGGCTCCATGGATGCAGGGCTTGGCCCAAAGGGGTTTAGCGTTTAGGGGTTTAGCGTTTAGGGGTTTAGGGTTTAGGGGTTTAGGGGTTTAGGGTTTAGGGGTTTAGGGTTTAGGGGTTTAGGGTTTAAGGGTTTAGGGGTTTAGGGGTTTAGGGGTTTAGGGGTTTAGGGGTTTAGGGTTTAGGGGCTAGGGTTTAGGGGTTTAGGGTCTAAGGGTTTAGGGGTTTAGGGTTTAGGGGTTTAGCGTTTAGGGGTTTAGGGTTTAGGGGTTTAGGGGTTTAGGGTTTAGGGGTTTAGGGTTTAGGGGTTTAGGGGTTTAGGGCTTAGGCCCCGAAACCCTCAACCCTGAGACCCGAAGACCCTACATGGGTGGTTCTCTAAATGAGGCTCCGAAAGGGTGCCGTACTATTTTGGGCCTTAAAGGGGACCCTAGTTAAGACACTTACTTATGTCCTGAACTCAAAAATAGTACCTAAGCAGCAAAGCTTTAGCTTCTTTGAGGTACTTTAGTCCCTACAGAATCCGACAGATTAGCTTTTAGTTCCCGTAAGATACTGGACAAGTAAGCAAAGTTCTGGGCATTCAGGTTTGCGTTTTGTTCTTGCGGTATTCAGGGTTTTGGCAGGGTTTTCGTTTCAGATCTGGGCTGGTAAGTACCTTAACCTACCAAAACCTACTTTTTTGTAGGGTCCCTATAAGTTCCATATTGGGGTTTAAAATAAGAGCTTACAACAAAGTAGGGTTTGGTAGTTTAAGGTAGGGGTTATGTAGCGGTTCCGGGTTTCGGGTTTAGGGTGGGTGCGGGGCCTAGTTGACAATTGAAGTTCTGGGGTGTTCGCGGTTTGGGAGCACCGAGTGGGTATGATGTGGCAGTATTGCTTTCAGGAGTGTCGCCGTTGATTCTGGTCTCTGCATTCATTGTTGGTATCGATGCAGATGGTGTCCACGCTCCAGCTGTTGTTGTTGTTGTTGCTGCTGCTGACATGACAACGACGATGTTGTTGTCGATGATGGTTATCATGGTGAGGGTCATTCTGATGTTGATGATGATGATGCCTATGCTATGACTTAAGAATGATAACGGTGATGGCGATGGTGATGATGACGCAGCTGATGCTGACGATGACTGTTGGGTGTAGGCGGTGATGACCATGTTCGTGCTGGTGAGAGTCCAGAACCCTAAACCGATGACACTGGTGGTGACGGTGAGGGTGATGGCCATGGGCACACTTCTGATCCCGCTGGTGGGGCTGCTGGTGTAGTTCGGCACGCGAAGACGAACCCCCAAAAGGGTAGCTCTCAAAATTAGGGTCCCTGTTCGGAATCCTTGTTACCGTAACTTAGATTATGGTGAACTACCCTAAATGGTAGGATCTCCGTCAAAGACGGCATCTCAAACAACTCCCCAGTTTGGCAGCCCACAAGTATGCCATGACAAAATTGCGGTGATCCTTCCTTGCACCCTCAATCCCTCGAGATTAAAGCCCCGCAAACCCTTGACCTCTCTGAACGTGGGGATTTCCTGGATCGTAGGCCGGTGACCCTATCGCCCCCAAGCCCTAAACCCGAATACCCAGAGACTCTAATATCCCTTAATTAAGGAATATACCTTGAATCATATTAGGGATCCCACTATACTTCCAGGTATATTCCTGAGATATTGGAGTCTCTGGGTGCTGCCTTGTAAAACCCTGCCTTATAATGTAGGAATCTGAAGAAGAAACCCTGGGCATATAACCCCAAAGTCGTAGGATTCATATAAGGAGCCCTAGTAAAGCCCCCAAGGTTTCTTAATCAGGTTCCTACATTATATGTAACAGTACCCTTCTTATGGTAACCCTTATAGACCCCTTTAAAGGAAATCTGGTAAAGCCCCAAGGTTCCTTCATCAGGTTCCTACATTATAATAGTACCCTTATAGATCCCTTATAGTAACCCTAATAGACCCCTTGGTAAAGGCCCAAGGTTTCTTAATCAGGTTCCTACATTAGAACCCAGAGCGGCCATCTAAGGGCATCGTGCCTTCGGGCCCATCGGCACGGCGATCCAGCTCCTCATCGAGTGGCCTCGGCGACGATGATGAGGTCCCCGTTTAAGAATCCTTATCTATGCAGTGTAAGGGAACTAGAAAGTGTCTATGGCAGTTCTAGAAGGGTTGCATGAGGACGCTGACAGTCACCAACTCTCCCGCAGTTAGGATTCTCATGCATGCTATCGCTTGGGTTTAGGGTGGGATTCAGGAGGGTGTTCACATTGCAGGTAGCGCCCCTCGGGATCCTTATCAATTTCTTGCGAACCATCACCGTCCGAGTCCTGGTCAGAAAGATCGAACTTAGCAAACGCCATCCAACACTGCACAATTGTGGGCATGATCCCCTAAACCCTGCAACCTGAAACCCTTGGACCCCTAGAGCCCCGCCTAGAAGTCTGAAGTAGAGCTTTGACATGAAGACTGGCGAGGAGTATATACGAGAGGTAACCCGCATAGTTACCATTATGGAACCCGCTTGCAGCCCTATGAAAGCCCTGAAATTCGGGAATCTGCCAGGAGGACGAGAAGAAGAGTTCGGCAGCTGCCCCTGATGCAGCCAAACCCGCCGCGAGCCGCTTGGCACCTTCAATTCCGTAAGGGTTTCCGTTTCTTTAAAACAGTGGCTGGCTTCTATCGAAGTGCTATAGGGTTGTATAGGTTACTATCCAAGTATCCATCTATGTACCTATTTGTCTATGTACCTATCTGACAGATCTGTCTGTAAATCTACGGTATCTATCTACCTATGTGTCCACCCACACACTTATCTGTGCATCTATCCATCCATCCTTTCTGTGTGTCCATCTGTCCATCTATCCATCCTTCGCTCCGTCGATCAATCTATCTGTCTGTCTGTGTATCTGCGCTATCGATCTATCTATCTGGCGATCTATACATATCTATCGATTTGTCGTCCATCCTTCGATCTATCTGTCTATCTACCTACCTGTCTCTCGGTCTATCCGTTCATCTATCCGATTTATCTGCTTGTCTAAACTTTCTGAGCTATCTAGTAATCTAGTAGTACCTAATCTATGTAGCCTATCTAATTCAACCAATCTATCCAACCTAACTTAACTAACATATCTGACATATAGTTTTCTCATGTGTCTATTCCATCCAGTATATCTAACATCGCTAATCTAATTCGAATCTGGTCTAGCCCGTCCATCCATTCATCGATCTATCTATCTAGCTGTCTATCTACCTATCTATAGATGAATAGTGGTGTTAGGGGTTCTAAAGTGCCTTAAGGGTCCAGGTACCCAACAAGTATATACTTTGGCTTTAAAGTAGTTCCTATCTGGGTATTTTGGGGCCAAAGTATCTACTATTTGGGTACATGGACCCTTCGGGTCTAGGGTGGGGGACTCAGGATGCTTTATTGCACCCACCACAGCGTTCAATATTTTTTTCGTGAGGGCCTAAACCATCAACCCTTCTGTCCAGGAATGTTCAAGATTTCAGGTACTAATGCAAAATGTCCTACCTCACAGGAGGCCAAAAGGGGTTTTAGCCTATGGGGTTTTAGTGAGTTCCCATAATCGGGTTCATATTTACCCCAGGAATCTTAAGCCTCCCTTTTGGCCTCCCATCACTACCTTTCGCAGATGCCACTTCCCGGTCACTACCTGTAACGTGGCTGCTTCAATCAATGAAACCACTCACCTTGAATGTGGAAGAAAGGAGGGACCCTTAATAAGGACCCCTAGGTATATACCCTTACTATAGCTATTATATACCCATTCTATAGCCCATTATAGGGTAAGGGTCCCCATTAAGGGTCCCTCCTTTTCCGCTTTGATAGAAGTCCTGCAGTGTGCCCCCGAGGTAGCATGGAGAGACGACGCCTCAGACTGTCGGACCTGTGCGGCTTGGGTTCAGGGTTGAGGGTTTTGTGACCCTGTTTCCCTGCCAAGTTTCCGATGGCCGTGTGGATGCAGTATTAGGATAGTAGGAATTCGAGGTTACATAGTATGTATGCGAGTATATGCACACGTGGTACTTGGCTTTTATGTACCAGCCTATCGAGGTGTAGGTATCGTTGCAGCAGCATCTAGGCCCCTATGCCCTGTCGCAGTTTCTGATGTTCACGTGGCCGTTGTCATCTTCATTACCGTCCCCTTGTCACCACGGTCTCAAGCCCTAAATTCCTAAACCCTGAAGCCAATAAAGCCAACACAACAAAGACAAGCACCCCTCATGATTCCAAGAGCCCCCTCACTGACCCTAACCGCCAAACCCTCAGCCCTTAACCCCAAACACCGAAACCCCCAAGAAAATCTCACTAACTCAGGTGGCCTTTCTGCATCCTCCTCTGAGGAGGACGAGGCGGACATGAAAGCTTGCAGTGTAAACAGCTTGTAACTATACAAGCATAACTAGGATGCCAGTAGTACCCTTATTCCCTTTTTGTAGTCCTAGGTTCCTTATAAAGTGACCCAATACCAAAAAGAGGGGCCTTTTTATTCTTAGGTTACTGGGTATCCTAGATAATGTTGGGGCCCAAATAGTTGCCTATGCGATTTTTTGGGGGGTTCCTTACTGGAATTTCAGTAAAATGAGCCCCAAAAGCCTATTCTAGTTACGAAGGCCTCTATGTTACAAGTTTAGGGTTTCGGGCTTAGGGTTTAGGGTGTAGGGTTGATGTGGGTTGGGGATTGAGTTGAGCCTCGAGGGTGTGGGAGTTTAGGGTTCGCAAGAGAGCAAGAAAACGTCAAGCCAAGGTTGCCCGAGCCCTCTCCCACCCATGTTTCTCGAAGCCGATCCAGGGCATCTGTTGTTGGGCTAGCCACAATTTCGCCGACTTCCTCTGACTTATCACATGGGCGCACTCCGGGTATATCATGGTATCTTATAGTAACCCCTATTGTAACCCTTAAAGGGCCCCTTTTAAAACGAACCCGTACCCTTTCCTCTGCCTGCCCTTTTCCGTCCTTTTGCCTTCTGCTTCTTCCAAACTGGCCTGTTTATCACCCAATTCCTCAAACCTAAACCCCTAAACCCTGAACCCTGAAACCTTTAAACCCCTGAACCTCTAAACTCCGACAAACCCCTAAACCTTAAACCCTGAGTCCTAAACCCTGAGCTCCCCCAAAGCCTTGAACCCATCTTTGGCCCCGTTCCCTGCCTCTCGTGGTCTTTGCTGGCCTCTTCCGGATCCCTCAATCCTAAACCCTAATGGGCCTTAATAGTTAGAACAGAGTTTTCGGGGCTCATTATGCTATAAGTATCAAGGAACCCCCAAAATAGCATAAGTAATTATTCAGGGCCCTACAGTAAATCGTTCTGTTCCTTTTTAGGGCATTCGAGTGGAGAAGTACGACAAGGATCCTAGCAGGTCCTTGCATAGGAGCCTAAAAAAATACCAAGGCCATTCCTTCAGGGCCTTATGCCCATGGTCCTAAACCCTTAACCCCTATACTCTAAACCTCTTTTTTTTATTATAAAAAACACTCTAAACCCTAAAACCCCAAACCCTACACCCTAAACAGAGCTTCTGAAGACTGGTTGTCAGACATAATCTGGACACCTTTTTAAACGGTCTTCGTGCCTTAACTCGTGGTGCAAAGCAGTTACTATAGGGGCCTCAAGAATTAGAATAGGGTTCCTTTAAAAGGGGTCATAAGGGCTACTAGAAGGGCTACTATAAGGATGTAGTTTAGGGGGCATTTGATTACCTATACTAGTTTTGGGGTTCCTTATGAGACTTATAATATAGTCTGAGCTGGATAAAGTATACTTACCACCCCATCTACAGTCTCTGAACCTTCCAGCGAGTTATAGTTCATTCCACGACGCTGCATTCCCAGACCTGAGAATCCTGAATGTAACCCTAAACTGAGCAATAGCTGTATTGTAATCACAGTAATTATAGTAACTATAGTAATTATAGTAACTATAGTAATCATAGTAATCATAGTAATTATAGTAATTATAGTAGCAATAGTAGTAAACCTAGCCGTAATCTCAAAGGCCGGCACTTAAGACGGAAGCACCAAATCTACGCCTCAAACTTGGGGCCCTTTACGCCAAACCGAATCGCGTCTTCGGACCCTGCCAGAAGCCCGATGACGAGGACGTCGCAGATCCGCTCAGATGACTTGGGAGGGTTTGGGAGTTAGGAACCAACCAATTTTATATACTGCCTTCATTCGTATCGACCTTCATTCGTATCATCTATGAGGAAGTCATGCGGGTGCCTGCAATTTGGTTTGAGGTTTCGTTCAAGGGCTTCTACGGGCTAGATGGAGTCTTCTAGGCTTTTTTTCTCAGTTTCGGTGAATAGGGTGCGAGTTGTCATGTCTTAGGGCTTAGGGTTGAAGGTGCGGGTTTGAGGGATTGGGCTCCACCGTTCAGCTTGGATTTGTGCATGCCTGCTCAGGGCAAGTATTGCCTTTCTTTGTAGGGGCTTCGCGAAAGTTTAGAGCTCTCATGATTTGGATGTGTTTAGGGCTTCGTGGTTTAGGTTTATGCTTCAGACATGGTCTTGTTGTACTAGTGCTCGCGGGTGCTCTCCTGACGCGGCAAAAGTCACACTTCCATAACGGAAGCTTTTGCTAGTGTTGTAGCTGCTAATATCGGTTGTTTGTCCTCCGCATCACGTCTGCTACCATCACAACTCCCATTTTTCTGGTTGCCCAAATGCCTGCTGCTGCTTCTTCTACCCTAAGCCCTTAAACCCTAAACTTTACACACTGGCCGCAAAGTTCCGAAAGGGGCAGCCCATGCAGCTGCAGGTCAAGTTCTATCTCAGTCCGAAGCAACAGCCTCTCACATATATGAGTAACCTTATGAAGAGCCGGATACTCAAGTATAATTAGTTCATAGAGTGCAAACCGTTCAGAATCCATGAGTTCCCCAGACACATGCTACATAGAAGCGGTAAAGCCTTGGGTCAGGCTTGCATATCGTACCGTGGAGCCGGACCTGAATCTCTAAAGCGCAAATCACAGCCTAAACAAAACCCCGGACCTTTCAGCCCTCGCTACACCTCAACCCTATAATTACCTTCCCACATCCAAACCCTGTCCCCAAAATGCTAAATCCCAAAGCCCTAAACCTTCCCCCCTATCGCCCACCCCCTAAGAGCTAACCCAACCTAAACCCCAGACCCTAAACCCTAAACCCAAACCCCTCAACCCTAAACCCCCCTCCGGCTATTGAAAACTAAATCCTAAACCTATAAAACCCTCAACCCCCCTCAAAACCGTCAACCCTAAACCCTAAACCCTAACCCCTAAATCCCTGACCCCAAACCCTAAACCCTAAACCCCTAAATCCGGAACCCCCGCTGAACCCCCTGACCCCAAAACCTCCTAAGAGCCGAGAGCTAAGGTCCGGTCCCTGGCTGCGCTGAAAGAGGACCTACGGCCGGAGCTGGTAGGTGCAACGGGACTTTTGGGGTTTCTTGAGGGTCTAAGGTAGTCATAAGTAGGTGCAACGGGGGCCTTTCGGGGGGTTCCCTTAAGGGTTCTACAGGGTTTAGGGTCTAAGGTAGTCATAAGTAGGTGCGAAGGGGCCTGTCGGGGCTTGCGTTAAGTGATCTACAGGGTTTAGGGTCTAAGGTAGTTATAGTTTAGGGTTTGAGGCCTTTTGGGGCTTTCGGATTTAGGGCTTGTTCCTTTAAGGTTCTATAGGGTTTAGGGTTTGTTGCTTTAAGGGTTCTATAGGGTCTAGGGTTTGTTCCATTAAGGGTTCTACAGGGTTTAGGGTTTAAGGTAGTCATAAGTAGGTGCAAAGGGATTCCGAGGTTCTTTGAGGGCTTAGGGTTCAGAGGAATGAGTTGGGGTTTCGGCCACAATTTTCGAAGAGGACGTGGCCGATGTTTTTGGAGGGCCGTGTTATATATACCGGCATCCGCAAGCCCTCTGCCCCCACGCCACGCTTTAAACTTTAAGCCCGAGGCTAGAAATCATATACCCAGATCTTAAAGCCCTAAGCCTCTTAAACGTTCCCTAGAAAGACTCGCATGGAAGGCTTATCGAGGCAACACGCACGCACAAACACGCACAAGCTGAGCCCCCGATACCTCGGCAGACTCCGGGGATCCCTACTGTTGATGATAGAAATCCTGCATGACCCATAATAAGGAATCTACCATAATTCCAATAGTTTAGGATAATTAAGGTAATGGCAGGATTTATATCATCAACCGTATGACGAAATCCCGAAATCCCACCGCCAAAGAGTCCAGTCTCAGCCCCTCCGTCCTCCACTTCTGGTGGCTATAAGTTCTTGCAATATGGGAGTTTCCGAAAATTAGGGGTACCTTTAAAGGGATCCTTAAAGGGTTCCTTAAAGAACTCTATAAGGGTTCTATACAGGGTTTAGGGCTTGGAGTTTCCGAAAGTTAGGGGTACCTTATTCTGGGGTTCTTACAACAAGGATCCTACTATTTAGGGTACTATATTAGGGTCCCCTATTTTCGGAAGCTCCCATATAGAGTCCCTGCAATACGGAAGACATGTTAAGCTCTATAAACACTTGCAGGCTTAACGTTTGATACATCCCTACAGCTCTTCGAAGCCTTACCGAACTCTTATAAAATGCGGCGAAGAGATCGAGCCGTAAAGCAGTCAGTAGCATGACCAGACCCTGAGTATCCCGCACCGTAGACCCTAAAGCTCTAAGCCCTAAAGCTTCTTGAAACCCGAAACTCTAAACCCTCAAGCCCTAGACTGCAAACCGTAAGGCCCAAAGAGCAAGCCCAGTTCCTTCTTTTAATCATTGTATACTGGGCTTCACACCCTATTCTAATTATCAAGGACCCTGCAATATAGTACCCTTATAGGCCCCTTATAGCAACCCTTATAGTACCCCTTCAAGGAACCCTATTCGAATTATTAAGGCACCGAAGAAACTAAATCCGAAGAGCCCAGAGAGCAAGCTAAACCCTAAACCCTAAATCTTAAACCTTAAATCCTAAGCCCTAAACCTTAAATTTAAACCCTAAATCCTAAACCCTAAACCTTAAACCCTAGATCCTAAATCCTAAACCTTAATTAAACTTTAAACCCTAAATCCTAAACCCTGAACGCTAAGAACAAGCCTATGAGGTGCCGTCCTGGAGATCGGCCCTCAGAGTGCCGGTTCTCTTCTTTATTCCTTTAAAACCCAGAGACTCCAAAGGGATCCTGTAAGGGATGTATAGGGTTCAGGGGTTTAGGGGGATAATGCCTTGCACGACTTTAGTGGATACGAGACGTGTCTACGGCAACAGCAACCTAGAGCCTATAATTACTTTATACCATTGGAGTCTGAGGTCCCGACGAAACAGCTCCTTTTTCGCACATTGATGGGAACCCCTTAGTTTTTTGGGCTCAGGGTGTGGGGTTTAGTGGTCAGGGTTTAAGGAAACTATGAAGGGGCTTGGGTGCCAAAAATGTTTTGAGCGAAACGTCTTGAGCTACGCGTTTTGCGAGTCTAACCGTGATTTCGAATTTGGGGCTGGGCTGGGATGGAATTCCCTAAGGATCCATGTGCTCATATAGTATATGCATTGGCCTTAATGTAGTCCCTATATAGGTACTTCGGGGCTCATGTATCTCTATATGGGTACATGGACCCTTAAGGAATGTTTAGGGGTTTGGGTGGCATGTGACGTCATCGAATCCACTACCGGCCAGAGTACATCTGTGTGGAGAGGCTTGCCTCCCATAGCCCTGAGTAACACCATGGCACCGATGCCGCGTGCTTTCGGCAAGCGCCCGCGGAAATCGTTTGATTGCATTGAGTCGTTGTAGCTGGGATGTCGATGCAGGACAGCATTGACTGCAAAGAGGACCAGTCCGAGATTGGACGGGAAACGGAAGGAGCTGCCAGCCGCCCACCGAGACGCGGCCGTGGTGCAGTGTTGCGGCCTGCTCTACTGCCCCGAATGGGTCGGACCATGTTTGTCCTTACCCTTGAGTGCAGCCTGGCTTGGGGGATGCGGTGTGCCTGTCGATTAAACTGGTCGTCAGGTGAAACACATGCACGTGATCAACGATCGTGTGATTGGGCTCCTCGACAAAGACATGCAATTTCTACTTATTTCTTTTTTGGGGGCCTGGTGTTTAGGTTGTTAGGGTTTAGGTTGTAGCGCTTAGTATTTAGGGTTGTTTTGTAACAGTCATACATCGAGACCCAAGCCAAGACAGCCCTCGACCCCCGAAGCGCAATGCACCAACCGTTAAACCCCGAACCCTACAAAACCTATAGGGCTTGTGGCCTCGAACCCCTATAGGTGTTACGCGCTAATTACACACCCATATAAACCCTTTGAGTCATATGCCCTTCAGAAGCCTTCATAAAACCTTCGGAAATGGCACAAGCCCTCGACGCAACACCTTCTTAAGCCTTTAACCCCGAACATCAAACATCTTTCCCCCCTTCTTAAACCTTACCTAAACCCCAAACTTTGAACCCGGACCCAATACTTGTAGCAAGGTGTTCCCGTTGCGGATAGTAGCTATGTAGGTCACCCTTTGGGAGAGTACATGATTGGGTACCTGCACCCTTATAGAAGCCTCTAATGGAGCCCCTAAGTTGCACCCAGAGAGAGCCCTGTCAAGGAAAGCATATGGGTCCGACAATTCGGTGTACCTTATTTGGGGGTCCTTGTAATAGGATCCCAGTGTTTAAGATCCTATATTAGGGTCCCCCATTTTCGGGGACTCCCATATGACGATTAGCCCTTAACTAAAGTTATGAACCATGAGGCACTCGGACCCTTACTTGGAGGGTCGGGGGACTTAGTAACTGGTTATTTTAGGGACTTATAAGTACCATAACCCCAATTAGGGTCCCTTTTAGGGTACTTATAAGTCTACTTACTACCTACTTACTAAGTCCCCGAAAGACCCTCCAAGTAGGGTAAACCTCAAGCAAGCTTCGCCCTCCTTGAAGGCCACCTGGCGCCAAGGCCGTGGGTTGGGAGAGACCGGGTTCTTGCTGAGGATTTAATCCTAGTAGCCCCAAGCCCTATACCTCTATAACCCTAAGCCCCTGAAACCCTAAACCCTTAAACCCCTAACCCCTAAACCCTAGTAGTAGAGTCGCTAAGCTTTAACACCTTTTTTGGGCAGTATAGTCCCGATATAATCCCTATCTACCCAAAAAGGTTAACCTTTAGTTCCCCGTGATACCCGACAAGTCAGTAGTTTAAGTTGCCAGAATAAGGACACGACAATATTCATGATAGATCCCTATTCTGGTACCCTAAACCCTAAACCCCTAAACCCTAGTATACATCCCTTAGCAAGAACCCACGATTTTCTCTTCGAAGGGCCTTCTTGGTTTGTCATCGAGGCGAGCACGGAGTTCTTTCAGGGATCTTCCATGGGGTTTGAGGAATTTGGGTGGTTGTCAAAATTGGGATTTAGGGTTTAGCGTCTTAGGGTTTGCTTTTGTAGGGTTTAGGGTTCAAGGTTTTAGGGTTTTAGGGTTTAGGGTTTAGGGTCCCTGATATAGTACGGCACCTAATATGTAGGGTACCCAAAAAGGGGCCCTAACTTTGACAACCACCCGAATTACTACACCGCCGGGCCGAAAGTTTCGACATGCAGCTTATAACATAGATGTATGCCGCGGAGAGGCGGAGAGCCCCAAGACCCATTTTACGTGGCCAGCGTGGCGGAGTAATTACTTTCCGGGAATAAATTTATACTATTATATAGTTTCCGGCGGAGAGCTTTGCGGGGTTGTGCTAGGATTCTACAGGGGAAAAGGGGTGAACATGTGGTGATCTCTCAACTTCATGTTGTATGGCGAACTCTCGTCCTGCGGTAGCGGGCATTCCGGGTGTTGCAGTCCTGGTCTGCACGAGAAAAAGAGGAGCCAGGATGGACTAAGTAGGCTTTAGCCATGCCGCATCGGGGATGTGTTTCGGAAATCCGCGGGCATTCCGGGTGTTGCAGTCCTGGTCTGCACGAGAAAAGATGGACTAAGTAGGCTTTAGCCATGCCGCATCGGGGATGTGTTTCGGAAATCCGCGGGCATTCCGGGTGTTGCAGTCCTGTGGTCTGCACGAGAAAAAGAGGAGCCAGGATGGACTAATGAGGCTTTAGCGGAAATCACCGCCGGGCCGAAAGTTTCGACATGCAGCTTATAACATAGATGTATGCCGCGGAGAGGCGGAGAGCCCCAAGACCCATTTTACGTGGCCAGCGTGGCGGAGTAATTACTTTCCGGGAATAAATTTATACTATTATATAGTTTCCGGCGGAGAGCTTTGCGGGGTTGTGCTAGGATTCTACAGGGGAAAAGGGGTGAACATGTGGTGATCTCTCAACTTCATGTTGTATGGCGAACTTTCGTCCTGCGGTAGTAGTAGCACGATCCCTTATAAGGGCTCCGTACTGCTCTGCTTCGACGTACCAGCAATTTTGTTGTACATATTTCGGCCCACTAATGTCGGGGCCTTAATAATTAGAATAGGGTTGGGGACCCCTTTATAGTATAGTAATAATAGGGTTCGAGGAAGAATATCGGGTAGTTATATAGGCTTCGATAGTATTTTTTTATTGAGCTTCAGGGCTGTGGTTCAGGGCTGAAGGAGTTTTCGAAACGTTCCTTGCTTACGACAATTGAAGTTTGTGGCGTTTTCACCCGTGAAAGCCTCTGAAAGGTCCGTCGGGTTGAGGGCTCTAGCTAAAAAAGGGTCTTTAATAATTACCTATACTATTTTGGTGTTTCCTTATTATTGTAAATATAGTACAATGGGCCCGAAAACCCTGTTCGTACTGTTCAGGCCCCTGTAGTAGAATCTCGAAGGGTTTCTTTCATAGTTCTTCATGTCATACGGTGCAAGGCCTAGGTGTTTGCATGGTCCAAGCTTTCAGGATTTTCAGTTCGGGCCCTGGGGTTTCGGAAGCGGCATAGCACATGAAAGATGACACGACAACAGTGTTCCTCGCAGCTGGCGTGCCTTTTGCATATACGAACAAGATGCTTCAAGCTGCCAAGATAGTGCCCTAAACATATACAGGCAAAGCAATTATCGTCATGGCGCCATTGCCATCGTCGTCATCGCGAAAACCATAATAAAAAGATTGAACAAGTCACAGTCGCAGTGTTCGCGGCCATCTTGAGAAACCGAAGCACCACTAAATCCTGAACCCTCAGCCTGGAATGCCAGGCAGCACGAAAGGAGGCCATGCGAGTGGCAGATTCGGTTGCACAGGTGGTGCACAGCGCAAGGCGAGGATCTTAGCAGCAAGGCAATATGGCTCAAGGTTTGAGGGCAAAGGCTTGGGGTTACAGTAAAAGCCAGAAAGTTGGAATATGATTATCCTAACCCTTCTATGGTAAATTATAAGGTATCCTACCCTGAAACCATATTCCAACTTTCTGGAGTTCCCTGTAAGGGCTTAGGAGTGAGAATGCTTGTGAGAGGGCTTAGGCTTATCGTATCGCCTCCCCGCATCTGGGTGAATATATGTGGGAATAACTAGGGTTTGGGGTCTAACGGGTTTAGGGTTTAAGGTTTAGGGTCAACAGGACTTCTTATCATAGGGTATTGAAGAGCACACTTTATTGTACGGGGATTCTTATAAAGATGTACAGACTCTTCCTTCACGTCGACACCCATCCCAGGCGCATGAGCGCGTCGCAAGGCAAGCCGGCTCCCTCGCTTCGTGCCTTCAACGAGGCTACGCAGTTCGGGATGTAAGGAGGTTTCTTAGGACTTAGGGTTTCAGGCGTTTCTGCGGTTAGGATAAGCTAAAGCTCAACCTCCAAACCCGAAGCCCAAAACCCTGCACTCCAAACTGTCGACCCCGCCAAACCCGAAGCCCAAAACCCTCAACCCAACCCTAAACCCCTGATGGTACCCGTTTAGATCCCTTGAAAACTGCATCCTTATCGTACCCTTTAAGGCAAGATCCCGGAAGCCCTAAACCCGACACCGCCCCAAATCCCAAAGCCCTAAAGCCCTTAGTCTTAAACCCTCTGCATACGAAAGCCTTATCAGGTTTGGACGCAGTCTGTTTCGGGTTATGAAGACTTTGGTTTGGTGTTTCGGGTTTAGGATTTGAGCTGTGAGCTTTAGGCTTTAGGGGCTTAGGGTTCAGCGGTGGTGAAGGCTTTGGTTATCGAGTTTCCGGATTCCTTTAACGGGTATCATAGGGCTTGGTTTAAAGGGTTCTTTTAACGGCTACAAGGGATGCATATGATAATTTTCGGATTTACAGAAGGGGTCAGGGGTTGGAAGTTTTGGGTGGTTCAAGATTCAGCGGTTGAGTTGTGGGCTTGGGGTATAGGGGCTTAAGGGTTTAGGATTTAACAAGGCGTCAATGTTGAAGTTGCTTGTTTTGACGGTTTAGGGGTGTAGGGTTTAGCAAAGCTTTAGTTCAGTGCAGGCCTTCAACTTTTCTTGGGCTTTTTGATAATGTGGGGTTTAGGGTTTAGGCCATGTCCCAAATCCTGAGCTCTCTTCCCTGAAGCCCAGAACTAAGTTTAAGTCCCAGACAACACATTGACAGAATCCTTGTAGCACGCCACTATGAACCAGCAGAACAAGCAGCTATCTAGCACCACCGTAGAACAGCCGATTCATCCGGCCACTTATGTAGGAACCCTCAGGTGCCACCAAGCTCTATGTCCAAGGGTAAAAGGAGGGACCCTGAAGAAGGACCCCTAGGTATATACCCTTAACATAGCTATTATATACCCATTATATAGCCCCTTTTAGGGTAGGGGTCCCCATTAAGGGTCCCTCGTTTTCCCCTTTGACTATGGTAGAAGCCCAAAAGTTGGAGACCCAAAAGCTTCAATCCTTAAGAGTAATGTATAGGGAAGGGAATCCCAGCACTATTTGGCCTTAGTCCGGTTTCCAACTTTATGGGCTTTACTATATGGGCTTAAAATAAAAAATATTGACCTATACCATTTTGGGGGGGCTCCTTATTACAGTTAAGTATAGTAGAATATACCACCCAAACCCTAAACCCTAAACCGTTAAGGCTTCAATTTTTTGGGGTCTCCACTGTGCTATAAAAGTAGTTGTCAAAAATAGGGTCCCTTTTTGGGTACCCTAAATATTATTAGGTGCCGTATCAGATTAGGGACCCCCAAAGGGACTATAATTTTGACAAGCACCCATAAGCCCATCGTACAGTCGCTTGGTGCCCAGGGTTCGGACGCAAGGGTTTTGGGCCTAGGGTTTCGTCTTTTAAGGTTTGGAGTAAGGGGTTGGCGTGTACCTTGTTGGGTAGGATCGTAGGTATGGGGGCTTAGAGTTTGCAGTTGGGCAGTTTAGGATTTACGGTTTTAGAATTTCCATGTTCACTAAGCACCAGACTGGCTCTGAGCAGGCACGTCGCAACAGTCGCAACTTGGCAGCCATTCTCGAAGAGAGTGCTTCCCAGTAAGACCGAACGATTGGGAATGCACGGTTTCTTTGAGTTCTTGACAGCAACCCTTCTTGCCTGCAAGCCCGCGGGCTTGTAACAAACCTATAGGTCTTCGGCTTGTGGTATCTTACTTAGTGATGCTAAGGAACCCTAATAAATACTAGAATTATTCTCACTTTGTCTGAGACTTTTCTCGATCGGTTCTCGTAACTCAATGTTGCGGCCGCAGGATTTTAAAGAATATGTATATATATATATATATGTATATATATATGTATATATATATATATGCACAGATAGATGCACCTGCTATTGATGTTGACAACAGGAATGTGCTACAATAATAATACAACAATAATACATTAATATTACATTCATATCACATTAATATAACATTAATACTAAAATATTAATACTAATGAACACACAATAACAACATAATAGTAATAATAATAATAATAATAATAATTATTATTGTTATTATTATTACTATTAGTATTATTATTATTATTATTGTTGTTATTATTATTGTTATTATTATAATAGTAATAATAATAGTAATAATAAGAATAATACATTTCATTTTGATAATGCAAATAATAATCCAATGATAATACAATTACAATACATTACAATAATCATACTAACAATAATAACAACACTAGCACGAAGAAAAGAGCGCTAGTAATGATATACCAAGGCCAAAAAGATGAGGGCCAGAGCTTTGGGTTTCGGGGCTGCAGGGCTTTGGGAACCCCCAAAGCTGTCGGAGATCTTAGGGTTTGGGGGGGGGGGGTTTTAGGGTAGTTGGTTTAGGGTTTAGGGTTTAGGGTTTAGGGTTTAGGGTTTAGGGTTTAGGGTTTTGGGGTTTGGGGTTTAGGGTTTAGGGTTTAGGGTTTAGGGTTTAGGGTTTCCGGTACAGCCGAGACTGCCTGTGCCCTGGAAGGTGCTGAAAGAGTTTGGGGGTTTAGGGTTTAGGGGTTAGGCTTTGGGGGTTCAGGGGCGAGAGGCCTTTGGGCTGTACGGCTTGTATGGATGATGATGCATATAGGGGCTGATATCAACCAACTTTATGGAAGAGTTTAAGGCTTGTGTGGATGATTATGCATATAGGGGCTAGTATCAACCAACTTTATGGAAGAGTGAAGCAAGAGGGTGTCTGGGGGTTCTCTAGGCAAGCCCGCAACACTACTCAGTAGCTGAGTGGATACACTCTACACCTTTCTGGGATAATACTACCCATTATAAAACCAAAAGTGTACACTTTGTGGGGCTTATGAACTCAGCAACTAAGACTAGGTTTTGGTTGCTGAACAGTACAGGCAAGGCGACCTGTGGTTCAGGGTTTATCTAGAGTCGAGGGTTTACTATAGTCTCCTTACGAGTTTTGTTTATTTTTGTTCATATAAAACCCTGTGATTATATAAAATGTTATGTTTATCATGGTTCTAAGGGGGGTATAGTTTAGGGTTTAGATTCCAGAGGTCGCAAATTACGAACGATGCTAATGAAGCGTAAAGCTACGTCAGCCTAAGCCGTCCAAAGTAAGCTTCTTGCCGTCAGCTGGCTTCCTAACCTAAGCACGCCAAATCCTTTCTGTGTTGGGTAGGCAGGATCCAGGATTTAGGGTGCCCAAACCCTAAACCCTAAACCCGGATCCCTGGCTACCGTTTTATGTCAGTTTCGCGCTTGCGACGGGGTCAGGCTGCCGGGCTGGTTTCAAAGGTGCAGAGACGGAGGCCGATGTATGGGCGTATAGAAACGTCTGGGTAGGTGATACTACTGTACAGCTGCTGTACTATAGTATCCACGGTGTGGTTATCCAACCCCCAAAATCCTAAACCCTAAACACCCTAAACCCTAACACCCAGTTTAAACCTATGAGCCCTAGCTCCCTCAGCTTGAAGCCGAACTGAACACATCAGAAAACAATCTTCGACTCTCAGATTGACCCTAAACCGTAGACCCTAAGCCAAGCATTGAGTTTGGGTTTAGGGTTTAGGGGTTCGGGTTTAGGGTTTACGGTTTAGGGTTTAGGGTTTGCTTTAGAGCCTGGTAGAGCCTACGATTGGCGCCCAGATGCCGGTGCGAAGCACGGCCACGGGCATCGCCGAAACTCCCGGGTTGTCCTGATCGAGGAGCCGGCTTCGGGGGGTTTAGGGGCTCCTTTAAAGGGTACTATGAGGCTTCCTTATAAAGGGTTCTACTTTTGGGTATCATAAGGGTATAGGGGTTTAGGGTTTAGGGTTTAAAGTTTGAGGGTTTGGGGTCTGGGGGTTTGGGGGTTCAAGGTTTAGAGTTGGGGGGTTTAGGGTGGGGTTTAGGGTCTAGGAATTAAGAATGAGGTTTTAGAAATTTTAGGATTTAGTTAGTTGGGTTTTCACGTGCTAGGTTCAGGCGATTTGGGATTTAGAGCTTTCGGCGTTCAAGCTGTTGGAAGGTCCTGCTTCTAAGAGGTTTATAGGGTGTGGGATGTGGGGGTGAAGAATGAAGGCCCCATGGGTGCAGGGTTTAAGGGTGTACTTGGAGGGTCGGGGGACTTAGTAAGTAGGTAGTAAGTAGAGTTATAAGTACCCTAAAAGGGACCCTAATTGGGGTTATGGTACTTATAAGTCCCTGAAATAACCAGTTACTAAGTCCCCCGACCCTCCAAGTAGGGTTTAGGTTTTCTGGGATTCAGCAGGTGGGGCTTGAGGGTGCCCTGTGCTGCCTCTTGCCAGTGACCGACCCTGCATGGCATAGGTGCAGCTCAGAGTTACACCCTAAACCCTAAGCCCCTAAACCCTAATCCCCTAAACCCTAAACCCCTAAACCCTAAACCCCTAAACCCTAAACCCTAAAACCCTAAAGCCCTAAACCTTCAACCCCTAAACCCTAAACCTTAAACCCTAAACCCTTATACTAAACCCTAAACCCCTAAACTCTAAACCCTAAATTTTTCACATGGCAAGGACCCTTACAAGAGACCCCAAGTTTAAGAGCTCCCACGGAAGGTATAGAACCAACTCTTTGCCGAAGTTGAAGGACATTTGTCATGGCTAAAGCTTAGGCCCACGGTCGGGGTTCAAAAGCTGCCGCTGCAAATGATCAACTTTGGTAGCTCAGTTAGACTGGAGTTCGGCCTCGTCAATACCCGGAATACCCCTACATGGTATGTATGCATTCAGGATGTTAGCATAGCAACCACTACATGGGAGTTTCCGAAAATTTGGGCTACCGCATTTTGGAGTCCTTATAATAAAAATCCTTCTACTTAGGGGGCCATATTAGGGTCCCCTGTTTTCGGAAACTCCCACATAGTAGGTTTAAACGTCAACATCTTCATGGAGTGAGCGCCCCCGGGCCGCTCCGAAATGCTGCACCGAAGCACCAAAAATAGTTTCAATAAGAACTGTTAATGATGCACTGCTACGGCTAATAGTAGTAGTAAGAATAAGCATAGCAACAGCAAGCCCCTAAACCCTAAACCCCGAAACCCTAAACCCTAAACCCTAAACCCTAAACCCCTAAACCCTAAACCCTAAACCCTTAAACCCCTAAACCCCTAAACCCCTAAACCCTAAACCCCTAAACCCTAAACCCCTAAACCCTAAACCCCTAAACCCGGGGGCCCGCCGGTTACCAAGAGCTGGCACCTGAAAGACTTCTGGTAGTTTCCGAAGATTAGGGGTACCTTATTTTGGGTTCCCTATAGTAAGGATCCTACTGTTTAGGTTGCTATACTAGGGTCCCCTATTTTCGAAAACTCCCTTCTGGTCAAGGATGAAGCTGGCGGGGCAGCTGAGAAGATCGAAAGGCTGGGAGAGTGTGAATAGCGGCTTCTAGGGTTCCTTAAAGGGATCTATAAGAGTTCTATAAAGGGTTTAGGGTTTAGACTTTCCGAAAATAGGGGTACCTTAAATTTTGGGTCCTTACAATAAGGATCCTACTGAGGGTATCTGGGAGAGTGTGAGTATCGGGTTCTAGCCCCTACCTGTGCTGTTGTGGGGGGTTCCTTCTGAAGTATAATCATAGTATAGAATATATCCACAAGCCTTATTCTAATTATTAAGGGCCCTACATTGTACAGCCTTTTGTTCCCTCAACTCTCTTCAAACGATTTAGGCATGTATATTAGGGCTTATCGACTGCTGATTCGTACAGCAGGGCGTTTTGGTGGTATCGTACAGGCGTTTGGGAAAACTTTAGGGGTTTGGGTTCGGTTGGGGAAAGTGTGACTGTATGCTGTAGTGTCGTTGTAGGATTGTTCAACGGAGTTTCCTGTCATCCCTTTTTGCACATCCACAGTTGTCGGGCTAGAAGAGTTTACAGCAGGGTCTGGCGATCCGGCGTTTAGAGCTTAAGCTTCTGCATGTGCGGCGTCGCATTGCCGAAACTTTGAATGTCAGTTCACGGCATCAGTCCGCAGAGTCCACTACTACCGAATGCCGTGCTGTGCACCCTACGGTACACTCTAGCAGTCAAGCCCTGATTTGAAATGTCAGTTCCCGCAATGTCAGGTTCTGATATTTGCTGCTGCAGCTCCCGGATCCTGAAGCCGAGTCGAGAACCTTCACTCCTTAAATCACAAGAATCTCCCTACCCCAGTCTGAATCCGACCCACAACCCTAAGCCGTCCACGAGTCCACGAGGCAGCGGCGGATGAGTGTCCGTCCGCCCACAGAAGAGCCGAAACAACGTGGTTCGGTGTCTCGGCGAGCACGAACGCGGCAGCAAGCCTCAAATTCTGCTGTCCCGACACAAAACGTGATTAGTTAAGGTTCCAAAGCCCCTAAACTCTAATCCCCAAAGACCAAGCATTGATTACTAAGCCCCTAAATCCTAGGCAATTTGTTGTTCTAACATGACGTGATATCAAATTCAAAACCCCTAGACCGTACTCCTTAAAGACCAAGCATTGATCCCTAAACCCCTGAAAATGCAGAATGGTCCCACAACTGCACACAATGATCCCACAACTATCTGGAGCCTCTTCATGCTAGCAGCTGCAGGTCTTATAGGGACCCAAGAACCGCACTTGTGTGAACCCTAAGCCCTAGACCTCGAGCCCTGAAGCCTAGGCCCTACGGTAGGAGCCCAAAAGTTGGAGACCCAAAAGCCTCAAGACTTAAGAGTAATGTAGAGGGAATCCCAGCACTATTTGGCCTCAACCTTATGGAGTTTACCCTGAACCCTCAAGGGTGCAGGTTGCCGTCTGGGTGGGTATTTTTGAAACGCAGTTCGTGGTCAGTTCCCGAACCCCAGTTCATGGTCAGAGGCTTCCTAAGGCTCCATGTGCCTAGATAGTATATGTATGTAGGCCTTACAGTAGCTGTTCAGGGACTACCGCAATACCTATGAGTACAAGCTATGTAGGTACATGGAGCCTTAGGGTGTGAAGAAATGACGGAAAATGAGAGCCACTGAGGATGCCCATACTGCGGGAGGCAATGGACGGGTTCTGGTCAGGCTTTGGTTCGCAGTTCAAGGGCTGTGGACACGGACTTGCTCATGTGTACGTTGATGTGCAGTAATATGCCTTAGGGTGACCAGTAGACTTTACAAAAACCCCGAAGCCTTTATAATCTACCCCGAAGCCCTACTTTAGGTGGTTAAGGTGCTTTTGTTATTTCTACATACATTCTGCCACCGTTGACTTAGACATGGTTGACTTAGACATGGATGTAGAGCGGGATGACATAAATTGTGTCCCGATGCTGGCTCCGTTAGGATCGTTGTCCTTGTCCTTGTTGTTGTCCTGGATGTAGTCGCTTCTGTAGAATGTAATTGCTGCTGTTATGCATGAGATAGCTTTGCATGATCTAAAGTGTCCGTATCGCCACCCCACGGTGCTATTTGGCGTGTTTGCGTTCGATACGACGAAGCAGGGGAACAGTTCCCAAAATATGAGAGACGACTGCTCTCGCCCAGCAAGGGTAACTTCTGATTGACCCAAACCCCCAAACCCTAAACTCTTTAAAAGAACCTAAACGGACCTAAACTCAACGACTGACCCACAGCATTACAACATGCCCCGATCTCTCAGCAGGTTACAATAGGCTTTGAGAACTCAGCCCTGCCAGAAGTCTGGAAATAGTCCAAGCCCTAATCGCTCATCCCAGCCTCATGTCATAACATGACATAACTAAAGAGACAGGGAACTTAGCAAGTAGTGTTGCAAGCAAGGTATGTCTGCGCATGACCCAATAATGCTAAGCAAGTCCAAACTCGCCGTGCATGCCAAAAAATCCAAGACAGCAGTTGTCCGAATCCGGAATCCAGCAGCAAACACTAAATACCGAAAGCCTAACTAACGCCAAGAGCTGAGAACCACAGAAACATTCAAGAATCGCAGACCTAAAGCTCCAAACGCCCTAAAAGCTTCATAAAATTTCGGAAAGCCCGAGGAGCCCGAAAACACCGAAAACTCAGACCCCTATCCTAAACTTAAACCACTGAAATCTTCGACAAGAGACTTATCTTAAACCACTGAAATCTTTGTATTATATCTTAGCAACCCTAGTTAGGGAAGAACCAAAACCTAAACTTAAACCCCCCCGAAATCTTCGAAAGAGGGAAGCGGTCTTGCAGGCATGTCTCCAGAGGGGTCCACGCAACTGGGCCTTGGTAGCCAGGCTCCGATGTTCGTCTTCCGTACTTTTAGTGATGGCTCAGAAATTAGGGTTTAGGGGTTTTGGGTTTTGGGTTTTAGGGGTTTTGGGGCTTTAGTGGTTTTAGGGGTTTAGGGTTAGGGGTTTAGGTTTTAGGGTTTTGGGTTTAGGGTTTTGGGTTTAGGGATTTGGGGGTTTTGGGTTTTGGGTTTTGGGTTTAGGGCCAAAGTTTAGGGTTTTGGGTTTTAGGGTTTAGGGTTTAGGCCTTTTAGGGTTAAGGGGTTTTGGGGTTTAGGGGTTTAGGGTCTGGGGTTCGGGGAATTTAATTTGGAGGGTTTGCAGGTTTCCAGAGTTCCGGTTTTCGGAATTTAGGGTTGGCTTCTCCTTCAGGGTGTTTTGAAGGGTCGCAAGAAAGCCACAATTGATGGCTGGACGAATGCCCCAAACATCCCGATATCGAAAATCCTTCGGGAGCATGAAAGAGACAGGTAACACCAGAATGGGGGAGGGGGGAGCTTACTTAGCATCAAATGGGAGTTTCCGAAAATTAGGGGTACCTTATTTTAGGGTCCTTATGATCAGGATCCTATTTTCTAGGGTACTATACTAGGATCCCCTATGTTCGGAAGCTCCCAAACCTAAGCCCTAAACCCTAAAGCCTTACTAGAACCCTTATAGATCCCTTAAAGGATCCCCTATCTTCGGAAGCTCCCTTAAATAGCTCGAAAGCCCGGAATCCTCAAACCCTGAGGACCGCCCCCACACCCCGCGTAAGCCCTGCTACCCTATGGAACAAACCGTAAATCCTGGAGCTTAACGGTTTAAGGTTTAGGGTTTAACCACGAATAGTTGAGTAGTGAACAGTGACATGTAGCTGAAATAGGAGGCTACCACCCATATGAATACTTTCACGCCTGCTTGTGTGCCGTCGACTAAAAGTCCCCGACCGAATCCGCCAAAGCCAAAGTCAACCCTTCGCGTTGCTAGCAAGTCACATTAAGTTTGCGTGAATTTGCGTTTATGCTTCGATCAATATTCTTGGTGGGTGCAGTAGGACTAGCGGTTACTAGAAGATTACCAACTAATTTTCGGAAACTCCCAATCAGGGTTTCGAGAAATTGAGGGCCTCTGGTCAGTCCGAAGCTGCAGTCTGGGTGTCTGCCTCGCATGGTGGCCCTTCTCGCTGCCATGGATATGCGCGACACCGACAGGGTTGCCTACCTTCGTTGGAAGTTTTCGGAGCACTGTTCTATAAAGGAGCTCCTCCGTGCACACAAGCCGGCGTGTTTTAGGTCCCTGGAAGGATCAGGGGCAGGTCATCGATATGGTAACCACATAGTAAACCCCCAAAAGTTGGAAACCTGATTCAGGACAAGTAGTGCTGGGATTCCCTATACATTACTCTTAAGGACTGAGGGTATTGGGTTTCCAACTTTTGGGCTTCTACTGCAAGATCCGTATATATGTATAGAATACCCTTATAGTATATTACCCTTATGGATCTCTTTAGTAACCGTTATAGACACCCTGTATTGGGTTTCCAACTTTTGTGATTCTACTATATTCTGACCGACATGTAGGCCTAATTAAAGCTAGGATGCCCAGTAGTACCCTTATTGCGTTTTTGTAGTCCTAGGCTCCTTATAAAGTTACCCGATACCAAAAGGAAGCCGTTATTCATTCCTATGTTACTGAGCATCCTAGAGTACTTATAGCGCGCAAGGCCCTACTTGGAGGTTCATGGGCAGTTATTTGTGGGGTTAGGAGTCCCCTAATATGGGTTATAAGAATTATATAGTTATCCTACTTATAACCCTACTTATAACTACCCATGAACCTCCGAGTATAACACCCTGCCGAAGCGTCATACTGCCGGTAAAGCCCTTACCAAACCTTTTATTTTAGAACCCAGTAACACGCTCCAAAACCTGGCTCAACTGCATTTTGGATTTTGTACCTTATCTCTGGCCTAGACCCTAAACCCCAAGACCAAAAAAATAAATCCTAAACCCTATAAGCCCTAGACTCTTATCATCCTTGCAAAAATGCAGCGGGGGCAGGTCCTGAGCGGTCTCCGCCGAACGAGCGTGGCACCCCGCCTGAGCGATGCTGGCACGGCTTGTGGCTGCTGTGTGATTGAGAGTTTGGGATTTGTGTTGGTCGTAGTGTTGAAGGCGCTTCTGTTTTTGTTAAGGAAGGGTTCTCCGGCCTGGGGGGTTTTGAGTTTTTGCTGGAGCTTTTACTGGGCTTTGAAGTACCATACTTTAATACTTTTTTCTTAAAGGAACCCTTATGAAATAAAAGTGTATACTTTTTTCTCCCTGGCTACTTAAAAGCCTAGTTTAGGATGTATGCAAGATGTCAGCGGACGTTTCATTCGAGAAGAACCGAGGAGATCACGCGGACCTGCCTCGGCTAGCCCCAAGACTTCCAAGTACCGAATCATATACTCTCCAAAACCCTAACCTGCATAACTACTCATTAAGTATCCTAACCTACATAACTACTAATTATCTTAACCTACATAACTACTAATTATCCTAACCTACAGAACTACTATCCTAAAACCGAGTACCTAATTATTGGGTCCTCTGGACCCTTGGGGTAGATGCAGCACGCAGCTTTGGTCAACCCGGAGCGCTAAGTTTGGAGCCAGAGGTACAGGTAGGGGTGCTAGTATTTAGTAAGTGTTTTTCCAGGTTCTCTACTGTACATTTTGTTTAGTCACTCTTAGCGGTTTCCTGATGCATTTTGTATCCAGAGCTTCTACCACATGCAAAAAAATTATCGAGGCCCCTACAATAGGCGCTCAAATTCGAGAAGATCATTAGGATTCCGATGGCAGATGATGATTGCTCATCATTGTGTATTTAGGGTTTAGGTGTTTAGGGCAGAGGACGGTTTTACCCAGAGGCCCCATAGTAGTTCCTTTTTGGGAATACCTTATAGGATTCTATATACGAACCCCCAAAAAGGAGCTACTTTGGGGCCTTCGGGTAGGGGTTAGTTAGGGGCCTTGGGGTTTACCCTAAACCCTAAGCGAGCAAACGTACAGCTGCCTCGGGCTTTCGGCATACCCAGAGACTCCAATATCCCTTAATTAAGGAATATTCCTTAGATTATGGTAGGATCCCTTGTATGATTTAGGGTATATTCCCTAATTAAGGAATATTGGAGTCTCTGGGTATAGGCGCTGCAAGGTTTAGGTTGAGGGCGTGTTTCCCCAGCCCCTCGTCGTTTTCTGCATCTTTGAGCCAGGAAGTTCTGAACAAGCTGCAAACCCCTAGATGTAGGGTAGGCCACCTTTATATGACCTTTGTTGGGTATAGTCCCTATGTACTCCCTATGTAGCCAAAACGGTTAGCCTTTAGATCCCCATGATTCCCGACAAGTAGGAACCCCTAAACCCAAAACCCCAAACCCTCAGCCCTTAACCCTAAACCCCTAAACCCTTAACCCCAAACCCTAAGCCCTTAACCCTAAACCCCTAAACCCTAAACCCCAAACCCTAAACCCTAAAGCCCTAAGCCGTTTCGAGTTCAGGGTGGTTGTAAGTAGGGTTCTAAGTCGACTAGGGTTCCTTTAAGGGCTCTATGGGGTTTAGGGTTTAGGGTATCGGATGAAGGGGCTGAGGGGTAGTTGTAAGTAGGGTTCTAAGTCGGGTACTTATACTTATAACCTGTATTAGGGGACTTATAACCCCACGTATAACTACACCTAAACCCTACTATACCCTAAACCCTAAACCCTAGCCCGTATTAGGGGACTTATAACCCCACGTATAACTACCCATGAACCTCCAAGTAGCCTCTAAACCCTATACCTCTATAGAATCCCTATAGATCCCTTTAAAGGGACCCTTAAAGGAACCCTTATAACTACCCATGAACCTCCAAGTGGTGTCAGAGGTCTCCGGAAGTCCCTGAGTCTCCGGGGACTCTCAGAGGGTTTTCCAACGCCTAAAACACGGAAGAGGATACGAATTGGGTTCAGGGGGGTTCCGGGTTTAGGGGTTAGGGGTTTAGGGTTTAGGGGTTTAGGGTTTAGGGTTTAGCGGTTCAGGGTTTAGGGGTTTAGGGTTTAGGCGTTTAGGGTTTATAAGGGTTCAGGGATTTAGGGATTCAGGGTTTAGGGTCGACAATCACTGCAACGCGAGGGAAGGGGCGTACGACACGCGAAGACTTTCTTGAGCGGGAGGGGCCCCCCAGCCCGCCCCCCCACAGCAAGCTAGCAGGGCCTGGCAGGCGGGAGACCATGCGTCGTCATTGCCGACACCATGGGCATACATATCCATCCCCATGTAAGTTCCTGTGAAGGAAAACCAGATTCAGGGTTTGTAGGTTTAGGGTTGAGGGTCTAACTGCTCATTAAGCGGTGAAATGCACCTCAATTGGGACCCCTGAGCCGTATACCCTGCCCTACCTTGGCAGGTTGACTCTATTTGCCTCAAGATCCCAAACCCCCCAAACCCAAACCTCAAATCCCTAGCCGCTGCGAACCCTAGACCCTAAAAGCCCCGGCCGGGTTCGACTTCTGCCGGAAATGGCTTCTATAATCGAACTTTTTTTGCGTTTAAACCCTAAACCCTAGGAGGCGAGAGTTTACGCTCTGAGCCCAGACCCCTACAATCCCTACACTCTAAACTCTATGGCTCTAAGCTCCAAACAAACCCTAAAACGCGGCTCATTGAACTAGTTCCTAGGCCCTCCATCTACCCTCTATTAGACCCGAAGTACCCACTATTTGGGACCATATACGCCTATTTGAGGGTACAAGGAAAATCCTGGTTTTTGGCTTTCGTCCAGCCGCATCTTTTTGCCAGGCGTCGCCAGCTCGGATGAGGCCTGCGTCCCCTTAAGCAGGGTGTCGGGCTTAGGGTTTACCTTAACCCGGAATAGCCTACCTTCTTAAGGACTTATATAAGGAAACCGTAGTAAGGAAACGAGAAAAGGTAGGTTATTCAGGGTTAAGGTATGTTTCAGGGTTAAGGGTTTTTAGGGTTTGGTTGCAGGGTCTGAGTCTTTAATAGGGTTTGGTTTCAGGGTTTTCGGGTTTTAGGGTTTGCCTTTAGAGATGCGCAGCATACATAGTAGGACTCTTATCTACCAGCCTCTTGTGGTTTGTCTATGTTTGGTTTTGGCGGTGACCCTGAGGTTTATTTTAGTGTACAGTTCAGCTTTGAGGTCGTTTGGTTTTGTAGATTTTCTTAACAAAACAAGCATCCTGGTTTGCTCGGAATTTCGTAACGGTGCCACAAGATGTTGGTGTAATGTCGGGGTCTGAAGCTTAGTACAAGTACCGATATTTACACTTGTCCCCTTATAACCCACATCATTGTACTTTAGTATGCCTCAGACATCTCCAAACCCTCTTCTAACACATAAACCCTAGACCTTTTCTTTAAACAGACCTAGAGTATGAACCCGAGGATTGTTTCGATTTCAGGCCTCAAGAGGCTCTAGAGCCGTAGGGAATCTGGGTGTTCAGGGTGTAGGGGCTAGGGTTTACGGTTTAGCAGGCGGTTGATGGTTCAGGGCTTAGGTGTGGGGGCTTCGGGGGCGTTCTGGTATGAAGGGTTCGTTTATCCTGTAGGGTTTAGGGTTTAGGGTTTAGGGTTTAGGGTTTAGGGTTTAGGTGTCCTGTAACAGAGAATCGAGGTTGTCTGGAGGGTGGTCATATCCGCTTTGTAGTTTCTACACAACTACATACTATTGTGACATACTCCAGGACTTGTTGTGGTGGGTTTACTCGTTTGGACTGGGGTTCGTTTGTACTGAAGTTCAAAAGGTAAGACCGGAGAAGCCGCAAGAGGCAACCAGCGGCGACCGAGCAGAAAATACACACGCGACTATGAGCAAGCCTGCTACCGATCTGGCTACCAGGGTAGTGTATAATCGTTGTGGGGCCCGGAAAGGACCCTTACAGATGCCTTAAAGTAACCCTACAAGGACCGCTATAGATGTAGGGTGTCTCATGAGTGATTTGATTGGCAGAAGCATCGTGTTTGTCTGATGTTATTAGATTTCCCAAAGGGTCCAAAGTACCGGTATAGTAGAATGTAGGGTTTCTATATTGAGAACTACTATCATGACTTGGGGAAGTATTCCCCATAACAGTACATCGGACCCTTTGGGTTCGTGTCATGTTACTTGGAGGGTCGGGGGACTTAGTAAGTAGGTAGTAAGTAGACTTGTAAGTACCCTAAAAGGGACCCTAATTGGGGTTATGGTACTTATAAGTCCCAAAAATAACCAGTTACTAAGTCCCCTAAACCCTAAACCCTTACAGAATCCCTATAGATCCCTTTAAAGGAACCCTAAAGGAACCCCTTATAGTTACTAAGTCCCCTAAAGACCCTCCAAGTAGGCGGTGCCTGCCTTCGACCTGGCACTGGACCTGAAGCCGAAGACCTTTTTTAAAACCCGTCTTCGAGTTTCCTTCCTCTAGTGTACTATAAGGGTTCCCTTTAAAGGGTTACTATAAGGGTACTATAAGGGTTCCCTTTAGAGGGTTACTATAAGGGTACTATAAGGGTTCCTTTCAAGGATTGTATATGGGGAGTTTCCGAAGATAGGGGAACGCTTGAAGGGATCCTTTAAGGGATCTACAAGGGTTCTATTAAGGTTCTAGGGTTTAGGGTTTAGGCTTGGGAGTTTCCGAAAAGAGGGGACCGTAATATAGTAGGGCTTAGGGTTTAGGGGTTTAGGGTTTAGGGACCCTAAATAGTAGATCCTTCTTATAGGATCCCCAAAATAAGGCACCCCTAATTTAAAGCAGTGAGACAAGACCAATGCTGAGGAGTTAGCTGCTACCAAACGAAAATCTGAGCCTAAACTGCACAGATTGGGACCCATCAAGGTGCACCTGGTGTGCCATAAATGCTTTGCGCGGAAGACCGAACTTGGAAGGATGGTGAGGAGGAGCCCGCAGAGGACTTGTCCGAGGTCGTGCGCGAGTACCAGTTCGCGGCCCAGAACGAGCACCTGGAAAGGCTCATGTCCAAGGCCTTGCCCATGCTCAAGAACCTCAGGAGGCCAGGACTGGATGCCACAACATGTGCCGGGCCAGGCCCAGAGCAGTTTTGCCAGTGCCAGAGGAGCACCCTGGGAGCACCCCAGAAGCCAGGACTTCCATCTCTTTAGGGGTTTGTAGTTTTGCATCGCAGCTTGCGTAGGAGTTTGTATGGTCGTGTACAGTCATCATGTTGTGTACTATATACCGCTGACTATTGTGCCCAAGCCCTCTGAGTAAAAGGTTAGCGCGACCGCTCATGGCTTAACGGTTTTGGTGTATTCTATAGGTTATCAGCCGTATTCGCTGACTTTGTCTCCGTGGTATTCTTACACTGGTATTCACACTGGTACATGAGTACTTCGCCCTCTCTGCTCACTACTGAGAAGGGAGAAACAACTGAAGTATCATCGGACGAGATGGACGACGAAACAAGAGATCGACTGCTTGATGAACAACTCACAGCAGCTGGCGCGGGCCCTATGGCATCGAGCTCAGGATCCCAAGCACTTGATAGGATCTTCGGTCCAGTGGGTCCTACCCTATCTCCATTTGTCTCAAATCCAACGGTCGACATCTCAAACGTGCAGTATACCTTGTACAATGTTGTGAACCAGGGTGAAACAGCCGAACAGCAAAGAATGGCAATAGAGCGAACGGAGGCAGATGCTGAAAGAAGACACGCAAGCATTCTGAACCAACAATCGCATGATAATCTTGTGAGAATGGCTGGCATGGCTGAACAGGCCGAGCGCCTTCATGAGGTGAAGATGGCAGAATGCGAAGCACAGTTTGCGGAATTTGAGTTCAACGCATCCCAAAGGGAAAAGTTTTTGTTGAACGAAGTTGCAACATGCAGGAATGAAATGAACATTCTGGAATCAATTTTCCAACAACGACATCAGTCGGAAATCGCTAAGCTCAGAACCACTCTGATTGCTGAGAGCGAACACAACAAAGCACAACATCTTGACTTTCTTGGAATCCGATTCAAACAAGTCCTTGAAGAAACCGAAGCGAGTATGGAACGGCGTTTCATTACTGAAATCGCCGAAATGAGTGCACAAAACGACAGACTGCAGGATGAACTGGCTGCCGCAGAACGAGCCTTAAGAATGGAAGCCAATGCGGACGAAGCGGGCAAACAATATGCCACGCCGAAGCCAGGACCTAATCCTACTATCCCGTTCTCCAATCCATTTGAGATTCCCGAGAACATGAAGGACATCTTCGGAAGAACGCCGCAAGCTCAGGAACCTCCGCAAGGAACTTCTGTACCACCTGGGTTTGAGAACAGAGAGCCACAAAAGGAAAAGTCTCCTAAAGCTGCCCAAACTGGTAAGCCGGCGACTGTTGATCCAGACGGGGTTCCACATGTTGATTTCGGAGCTGAGGCATTGATTAGGGCAGCACGCTTGCTTACCCCTAAGACCGAAGAGGAAGAGGGCAAACCAAAGGTGAAAGAAGCCGAAAGCATCAAGCTTCCCGATTACCCTAATCCAGAGACCTACCGATCGTGGCGGATCTCGGTCCGCGAGATTGTGCGGGCTGCGAGCGATCGCCCGGATGAGGCATTTCGCTGGGTGCAGGAAGTATATGATAAAGAGGCTACCCTCAAGTCCTTACATGACACTGGGAAATTCTTAACATTGGACACGAAGTTGTTGGCTGCACTTACCAGAGTCGCTAGAGGAGAGATTTCAAGGCAAGTCCTAAACTTCAAGGAAACAGAGGCCACAGGAGGACGTGCCGTCAGGGGAAGACAAGTATTGTGGATGTTTCACCAACACTTTAAGACTAATGAAGAAGTCGGAAGCCTCTATAGCGTAGAGGACCTTTTAAAAGTGAAGTTGGTTGGGGACGACTTGGCTACCTTCCTTTACAACTTCGAGTCGGTGATTGCTGGAATGAGTCATGTTCCGGATGAGGTTACTTTGAGGGACATTTTGCTGAGGGAAATTCGGAAATCCCACCACATCAAGTACGATCTTCAGCTGTACGACAGGGCAAAAGAAGGAAACCCCGTACACACGTATGAATTCCTCGTCAATGCCATTAGGGAGCATCTGACTAGAGAGCGTATGCGCAAGAATCGTGATCGCATCGCTAAGTCGCATGGCGATAGATACGGGGCCCCAGCGTACGGATCTGAACGTCGCCCCTCTTCGCGAGGAGGCCGTGGAAGAAGCATGTCCCGAAGTAGCTCAAAATCCAGAACAAGCAGCAAAGGATCGAGCCAACGAACACCGCCTAGATCTCAGAGTCCCAAAACACAACAGGTTTGTTACGACTTCCAGAAAGGGAAATGCACAAGAGGCGACAAGTGTAAGTTTCTCCACAAACCAAAGTCAAGATCCCCAAGTCCTCATCGAACGCCTCAGAAGAAGATCAACGCGATTTGCACCTTTTGGAAGAAAGGTAAGTGCAACAAAGGCAAAGACTGTAGGTTCCTGCATCAAGATAAGCCCAATCCAACTGACGCCGCTCCTACCGAGCAGGCCGCCCCTGCGAAGAACGATGAAAAGCCTAGGAGCCCGACCCCGGATCCTAAAGCAAAGAAGGAAAAGAAACACAGGGGCAGGTCCAAGAGCAAGGAAAAGTCTGGCGGACGCACGGCAGCTTGTTGCATTTCGTATGCGCTGGCAGCTGTGCCCAATGGGCAAGGCGTTAAGGGTGATGCTTCAGGAACGTTCAAGAAACTAAGGTTCAAGGAGAAGCCAAGCATTCGGGAGATTCCATTGGATGGTAAGGGTAAGAAGCATAGGACCAAACCGCGAACTTTCGAAGTTTGTTACTTGGATGCTGAAAGTTGCCCAAAGCCTCCAGTTCAGGACCTAAGCACGGCCATAAGAACAGCGAACGAGCTTGCCAGGATCATGTCCTGTATGCTCAATGGGATTGAAAGCCACTGTGAGTACGAGTGCACAGATGACTGCGAAGAGGGTGAGATCCCAGTTGCAGTGTTGAAGTGCGAGCTGTGTTCTAGCGTTGAAAGAACAGCATGCTCTAGCTTTAATGCGGGATTAGAATTCCTCGCCGATACTGGCAGTGAAGAAGATCTGATCAGTAGGCACGATCACTCTATCTACTATCCAGAGGCTCCCATCGAAAACGCTAGTAGGCCGGTCAACTTGATTACAGCTAATGGTCCAGTTCAGGGAATCAAGTCAACCAACATCCCGATGCCTGAACTGAAGCAAAACATTGAGTGCTATCTACTGGAAAGCACGCCACCGGTTTGTTCTGTTGGGAGAAGATGCATGGACGATGGATATGATTTCCATTGGCCTGCGGGCAAGGTTCCATACTTCATAGCTCCCGACGGTAAGGTCATCAAGTGTAAGATGAAGGGTAGAGTCCCAGTGATCTCGAATGATGACTCGGTAGCGAGCCCAGCAAGTGCTGATGATTCCCAGAAATCTGCTGGAACTCAGGTGTTTAACGCCGGTACAGTCAAGGTTGAACTGGCGGCACCTGCGGAGGACGAGTCTTCGGGTTTCCAGTAGAAAGCCGTCCGAGAGGACCGGCCGGGGATGAAAGAGTCGTTCATAGCGACTCCGAAATAGAAGAAGCAATCAATGCCGCACCACCAATTGCAATCAAGCCTAAAGATTTAGCCAAGCCAGGTTGGATCACTAGCAGTGAAATTGCCGCATCAAAGATCATTATTGGTCATCGGCCAAAGGCTTTGCGAGTACCTGCACCTCGTCATCCAAGGTTCGTGCTAAGGACCACTTGGATCTACAAGGACTCTGCTTGGAGCAAGATTGAGGATTCTGTTGACATCAGAAGTCTAAGGGTTAAAAATCAAAAGATTGATGGATCGCCAATTCTGTCAATTACTGCTTTCAAAAGACCCGAAGACGACCCCTTAATCGAGCCCGATAGTGACAAGGAAGACGATGAGGGAAGGGAAATTTCGCAAGAAGCCCGGCTTCGCGCCGAGGCCGAAAGCATCCATCATCAATTCTGCCATCGTCCTAAGAACCCATTCTGCAAAGTGTGCCAAAAGGCGAAGATGCTATCTCCCCAAGCTCGAAGAAAGGGGGGATCTTCGACCATACACAGTGAAAAGTATGGGGATCATGTTACCATTGATCATCTCGTGACAAGAGATTTGAGGGACTTTGGATTTCAGGATGAGAGGGTGGCGCTTGTTATCAAAGATGTGTTTTCGCAATTCAGGTATGTGTATCCAAGCACAACAAAATCATCGGAACAAGTGCATGAGGACCTTCTGCACTTTTTCGGTACGCAAGACGAAGTTGGGGTTATTTACTCTGACAACGCGCCGGAGTTGGGAGCAGCTGTGAAGGAACTCCGATGTAGGCACAACACCTCTAGAGAGTACGTGGATGAAACTAAGGCCGTCATCGAACGGGAAATCCGCACCGTACTAGAGGGTACGCGCTCGAACTTGGAGCAAGCCGGTCTTCCAGAACGGTTTTGGCCTTTAGCAGCTCAGCACCACTCCATTGCGCTCAATCTCACAAAGCGAGTGGATACTGGTGAAATCCCATGGGAGGCACGCTTTGGGGAGTCCTTTGCGGGATTGATTGTTCCTTTCGGAGCTAAGGTCTTGTATTGGCATAACCCTAAACAGAACGTTCCGGAGACTTCCAAGTTTTCGTCAACTGGGGTTGAAGGGATCTTCCTGGGATACCATATCCAACCAGGGTTTGTTTGGAAGAAGGAGTATTTGATTGCACCCGTGAAAGACGCACAGTTTGCCATTGAGGACGGAAACCTCAAGGTCATCAGGGCTAAGCGTGTTGAGTTGATTGAGGGAAGTTTTGAGTTCCCACTTCAATCGGGAAGGATCAAGGATCGCGAGGCACACGAGGTTCCACAGTTGGATGATCAGAACATTCATGCTTCAGATGAAGAAAAGGAACGGGGACTTCGTGAGGCAGGCGAACTTCTTGATGAAATCGGCTTATCCGAACCTGAACCCGATGACGATCAAAGCCCACCGAAAGGTGAGGCCGCGCCTAAGCCCAGTGAGCCATCATCTAGTTCCAAAGGTGATCTGTTTGATCCCACGAAATATCCTGATGGTAGACCGGTCCCTGCTGGTTACAATTGGGATGGGGTTAGACTTGTGAGGAACAAGAAAGGCTCCAAGAGACCTCCTGATGTTCCGTCTGAATTCTGGCACATGTATTCCGCACAACAACGAAAAGAGGAAATCGAACGATGGGAGAAGAAGGTTGCGCGGGAGGAAGCTAGATTAAAAGAAGAACGAGAGAAAGAAGCTCCCGCTATGCCTGTTCTCCTTGGACATCGAGAACCTCATCGACCGAGGACGCCTGAGGATGGGAAGAGGTTGCACGGTTTATTTCTGGATAAGCTAGAGGAAACTTGCGAGGATCTTTTCGCTGCAGTTGCCAAGCTTATCAATCAGAATGATGTTGCCAGAAACCCTGAGGCTCAGGCTGCTATGGACAAAGAATGGAAGAAACTTCTTGATAAAGGGTGTTGGCTTGAGAAACAGGTTCGTGAGTACGATGACGTCTTGTCTGAAACCAAGGCAAAAGGCGAAAAGGCTCACTTCGGGAACGTGTTCGAGATTTGCAGCCTTAAGGGTTCCGAGTTGCAGGATGGTAATCCGCTTAAGTACTACAAGGGACGCTCTGTGTTCCAGGGGAACCAGGTTCGAGATGAAAATGCGGATCACGCGATCTTCGCCGAACTGGGTTCTAGCCCTGCAAGTATGGAAGCGGGTAAAATCATCGATGTGTTCGGAAGCCAACCAGGCTATGCAAAACAGCAAGCTGATGCCCGACAAGCGTATACTCAAGCTTTGTTCAAAGGGATTGCGACTTGGGTTCGACTTCCCAAGAATCGTCGACCGCCCGAATGGCGCAACTTTCGCGACCCAGTTTGTCCTCTCAGACTTGCTTTGTATGGACATCCTGACAGTGGCGGCATCTGGGAACGACACTGCACTGCCCAGTTGAAGAGCATAGGGTGGATCCCGGTTCTTCCAGATATATGGCAAAGTATCTTTTACCATCCTGAATTAGATCTCCTCCTCGTCGTCTACGTCGACGATTTCAAAATGGCAGGACCAAAGGACAATCTTGCTAAGGGATGGGAGGGGATTGGGAAGGTTTTGGATATGGATCCTTCGGAACCATTTGGGAGATACTTTGGTTGCAATCATCGAGAGCAGAACGGTGTTATGCTTGACCGTAGCGCACATCCTTTTGCTTATGTCTTCGACAAGAAAATTGCAGCACCAGCAGCCGGAGGAAACTCCAGGCCGAGTAGAACAGAAGATTATTGGGAGGTTGATCCGGATGCTGCGCTTGCAATCAGACATCACAGGTACCCCAGAAAGCGTTTGTACGTACCAAGTGAAGACGACATGAGACAGTTTCCCACTCTGGGAACTGAACGCATAACAGAGTTTGAGAATGGAGATCAGATACAGGATGATTCCAATCAGGGGGGCCCTGCTAGGCGAAACGAGTGGTGGACGGGCAAAACAATCTTCTCTATCATGCCAACGACGGCAGACGACTTTAAGCTCGCTGCTGCCGCCCGAAAGGGCAGGCCGATGAGAAGCAAATCAGACGCTAAGCGCGAAGCTAAGCAGTCTAGATTTAAGAGCACTGATACGATCATCAAGGAACCCGTCCCCGCTATGACTAAGCCTGTCAACGTTGTGACGTATGACATGAAGGACTTCCTGGTCTCCTGTGTCGACAAGTATTGTGAATTAGCTAAAGTTTCACGTGATTCCCTGAAGTTTGCAGCTACGCCGTTTCATGAGAACAGAGTAGCCAAACCTGTGGAAGGCAACGAACCCCAGGGGAGGTTGCAACCGATTGCCAGTCGGGTCCTCATGAAGGTGTTGTTTGCAGCAAGAATGGCAAGGTGGGACTTGCTTCGGTGTACCCAGTCGCTGGCTTCTAGGGTCACGAAGTGGTCAAGGGACTGCGATGTCGGTTTACATCGGCTGATCTGCTACATTAATTCGAGCTTGGACATCACGATGCAGGGTTTTATTGGCGATAAGATTTCGGACTGTAAGTTGTGGCTCTTCTGTGACGCCGATTGGGCAGGAGAATTTGATTCCAAGTCCACATCAGGATGCGCACTGTTCTTGGTTGGGCCCAACACTTACTACCCGTTGAATGCTTTTTCAAAGAAACAGACCAGCATCACGACGTCTAGCACCGAAAGTGAAGTAGTTTCAGCAAATCACGGCATCAGAGCACAAGGCCTGCCTAGCTTAAGCTTGTGGTGTTACCTTTGGGGAGAGGTTACCGCTAATGCAGCCGGTCGAAAGACCAGGCCGCCGGCGGAATCACCTAAAGTCACGGAAACAATCGTTGCAAGGATTGACCCGGAGCTTGATGAAATCAGGTATGGTGAACTCAGTCATGAAGGACGCTCTGTCGCGGATATTAATGGCTTGGATGTTCATCTTTCTGAAAAGTTTCAGGTTCAGTTCTTAGAAGATAATCAAGCTACAATCACCATCATTGCGAAGGGTGACAGTGAAAAGCTTCGTCACACCGATAGGACACAACGACTTTCGTTTGCGTGGATGAAGCAACAGTTCGAAAAGGGCCATTTCAACATGATTAATGTTGATACCAAAGAACAGGTCGCAGACATCTTCACAAAGCCGTTTGCTGAACGTGGTAAGTGGGAACACGCGCTTAGGCTCATCAACCATGTACCTGACGCGCAGAATGCGAAGCCGGCTGAAAAGCCAGGCCGCTCTCCTACATCACACGAGGTTCAAGGCAAACGTGCTAAAGCAGCTGCCGCCATTCAGGAGGTTGAGATGGTTGCTTCAGAACTTTCCCGCCTGAAGGAGTATGGCTGTGATGCTTTGGAAAGGTTGTGTGAAGAGATTGCATCAAATCATACAGCTAAGAAATCCAAGCGACCTCGCATTGCATCAAAGAAACAAGGCTATTATCAAGTGTACGGAACTTGGACACACGGTGGAATGCAAGGTGTTACCAGAAGCACCACTAGGTATCCCGCAGTTGCCAGGTACTTGAATGAGTTCGTGAAAGCTCATTCTCCTGACTCAGGTTTTACATGGACCTCAGTGGTGATTAGCAAGGACAACATGGCAAAAGTTCATGCTGATTCCCACAACTTAAAGGGTTCTAAGAACCTGATGGTTAGCTTTGGTGACCACAAAGGAGGTGGATTGTGGGTTGAAGATCAGACTGTTTCGGATACTAAGGCGCAGTTCCAGAAAGACGCTCAAGGACGTTCCATCAAAGGGGATGTGCATGACACCCATTGCAAACCTCTTGTCTTTGACCCAGCCAAGAAACACTGCGTGTTGCCTTATACGGGAAAACGTTTTTCGATCACCGCGTATACCTCTCGTGGTTTTCCCAAGCTTTCCACAACTGACCTTGAAACCCTCAACAAACACGGCTTTAGGCTCGGGTCTGCGGCGGCCGCTCCTGCAGACGCCCGGCTCGCGCCGAGGCCGATGGACTTTTGCAGGGTTTTGCTTGACTTTGGGAACGCTAATGAAATCACCTTGTCAGGAAATAATTCCTGTCGTGTTGTCCCTGTCCCGAACAACCTTGAAACTATGAATCCGAAAGCAATGTCAAAAATCGCTAACAATCTTCGTGCCCTCTGCGACGAGGGGGGAAGCACTAAACCGATCCTCTACTTTGCATCGCTGCCGGACCACGAATGGAATAAATGTCTGAAATCGTTGATGTCGTTGTGCCGATTAACCAAACGTCTTAGGCCCCACCTGCTGTTGGAAGCTTCAGCTAACAACGAGATGTGGTGTATGCCTGCTGTCGTTAAGTTGGCACACGATTTCGGTCTTGAGAAACACAAGAGTGGGTCGCTGATCTTTGCATCGTCTTTTCGATTGAAGCGGCTGCTGCTCGAAGCTACCCAGGACTGTGGACGACTAAGGACATCGAAAACCAAGGTTTCGGCATTGCATGCTGATTGGCAAGTGCATACCACTAAGGATAATGATGGACCTAAGGTACATGAAGGACTGGCATGCGCAGCTTTGTCATCGCTTTACTGTACAACTAAAGCCCAGCTAACGCTGAGGCCGGGTCCTAGTCCCGTGGTAGCAGCTGAGAGTAGAAGAGCGATGGCGACCTACGAAGAGCAGTTGGCCGATTTTTGGGGCCGCCAGCTTTGGGCGGCCGTCATCAGTCACGAGTCGATAGGCTTCCAAGAGTCGATTGACGAAGGAGAGTTGCGAGCACTTTTTCAGTACATGCCGGTGCAAGTGGCTGCTCACAACTGCTTTGAAACGGATCGATATCCAGGGCTCAACCGAGTGGCAGCATTGACGCAGTCTGGCATGTCGCAGCTAAAGCCCGATGAAAATCGAGGCCGAAAGCGGGTGCTCATCCTCCTCTCCGACTCTACGACTGTTTTCGTTGCTGGCAAGAGAACGAGGACAGACCTTTCCTCGGATTTGAAGGCAGCGAGCTCGGGGGTCTATCTGCAATACAGGGAGATAATTTACGAACCCCTGTGGGGCAAAACATTGTCCGAACTTCGGGAGAGGGCTCAGATCCTCTGTGACCAGACGGCTCTGCGCTACTCTGGCGACCAAGAGTTGCTGGTGGACGTGCAGATTGTCTGGATGGCGAATGAGATCGTCGGCAGATACGGGATATTTTGCAGCCCCGGCGTCCCGACGTGGTGGGACCATCAATCGCCCATAGAGGCCCGCGGAGATTGGCAAAAGATCTGTCGGAGAGTTTGCCAAAATCTTGAAGCGCTTGCAGACCTGCAGCGCCGTTCTCCATATGTGGGGTCCATTGTGATATGCACAGGAGTTCGCAGCTTCGTCTACGGGTTGCCAAAGCAGTTCGATGAATGCATTGCGCGATTCAAAGACGAAGCGGTCCGTAGAGGACTCGCCGCCTGTGACATCCACCCCTTCCTTGGAGATTTGGCGCTCTACAACGACAACGTCCATTTCCGCGAGGACAGTGAATCCCGCCGCAAGATGGTTTCGGGTTTAGCCCACATCATGCAGATCGAGATCGCCGAGCGCTACGCCTCCAGAGCGATAGCAAAAATGGGCGAATCCGCCTTCCAGTCACTGCTTGCTAACAATTATTTTGATTCCCGTGGTCGCTACGCAGTCGATAACCATGTCCTGCAAGCGGCTCTTGCGAGGATGACGAGAAGCAAGCAAGTCAAGGCGGAGCCAACGGAGGAGGATCCGTGGGACGACGCATACTGGGAGGAGAAGCGTGACGAAAGTCACGCCGAACTGCCCGCGCCTGAGGTCCCCGACTTCCTCAAGGAGATGAAGATTCAGAACGTCATCAGCGTCGCACCCGGTGTTTTCGCAACAGAAGAGGAGATCAATTCGCCGGAATGGAACAAAGCCCCACCTAAGGTGGAGGCCGTTACCCCGGCGAGTACTGCAGCTTCGTCTTCTGGCGATATTCGACCGATGCCGATCGACGCATCCATTTATGGTGGAGGCATTCTGTCTGGCGACTCTGGCACCGAGCACGCTGCAAAAAGAGCTCGCCTTGCAAAGGCTGAGGCCGACAAGCAGCGATTGACCAAGCTCGCAGTGCAGGGATCGCGCGGAATGAGGTTCATGAACGACACCTATGACTTCGCCGAGATGACTGGCATTACCCTGTATGATTACTGGAACGAATGCCCCTCGCAAGAGGAGGCCGACCAGTACATCGAAGTGTTCCAAAAGGACATGACGCCAGGCCTACACTACCCGAGATGTGATCACAAAATGGTTACATTCGTCACTGGACTCATCAGAGGAAACTTCGAAAAAAAGGGTAATCAATTTAAACTGCGATCGTGGAGCGGGCCATGGGTATTGGCCATGGAAGTGCTTGAGGTTGCCAATCGATGCAGACCTGGAAACAACATTGGTCTGGGAAGCCTCCTCGACATGATCGCTACCGACAACAAACAGCGCCTTATGTTTCGCGGGCCAATGGACAGTGCTGCCGATGCAATTGGGCAACCGGCTTTTCCGGTCTACGTCGGGTGTACGCAAGGCCACTCCAGCAATCTGCAGCTCGACAATGCCTCTATTGCAAAGGCATATCTTACGCTGCAGCGTTCTGATGAGCTGGCTAATGCCGCCCGAGAGGGCAGGCCGTTGATCCCGATTGACAAGGCACCGCCCAGGCTCTATCACCGCACAACACATGATGCGGCGTATGCGATTCTGGAAGATCGTTTGTTGCCGGGTTTTGGGGGTTCTGAGAAGGCGCATTGCTACTTTGCGCCGCTGCCGCTCGAGGAGCAGAAGGCACGTTCAGGACTCCGTGCGAGCTCACCGATCGAGATCGTCTTTGACACTCGGGAGGACCTGGAAGCTGCTTGCGATCTATTCGTCACGGAATCGGACGGCATATTGTGTTCCGAAGCAGTGCCAGGATCAACAATCCTATTCATCAACGATACTCAGCGCGATGTCGTACTCTGGTCCCGTGCAGGGGGCACTGTACCTCCTGACGAAGAGCAGGGAGAAAGCCCAGCTAACGCTGAGGCCGGCATCGACATCGTTCTTGATGAACCCGAGCCCGAGGAGACGACTCAGGACAATTTCGCACCGCCTATTGATGAAGAACATGGTACCCTTCCAGCTGAGGAAACATCCCTACCGCCCATTCCGGATGTCGCTGATGTGCTTGAGGGATCGTTGGCTATCACCGATGCCCCTGCAAAGGCTGACGGCGATGAAGCTCCTGATGATGAGCAAATGCCCTCCGTAGAGGAGAGGCCGCTTGTTGAACCAGGCACCATCATTGCACAGCCGGGTCCTCCAATCAGGACTGTGTACATCGGTGACGGAATGGCGACAACGGTGACGCTGGATGCTGAGGGTACACCAGTTGAAGCAATCCAGGAGCCGGTGGGAAGGCCAGAACCAGTACTTTATGCTGGTAGTGAGACCAAGCCATACGCCGCGTTTTTGGAGAAGATCAAATGCTACCACTGCAAAGCTGAGTGTCTTCAAGGCCAAAGGATTTGCTCTCAATGGGGAGGGCCAGTTCGACCAGGTCAATTGAAGGCACAGGGCAGACGGACGCTGTTGGCACGTGGGCGTGAAGCTCTGCTTCAGGAGATGGGTGATGCCGCTGAACGAGTGGGAGTGAGGCCAAGCCTTCAAAGCGCATCGAAAGATGTCGCCGGCCGTGGCATGAACTCCTTAGAAGGCGAGGTTATTCGGAAAGCCAAAGTGGCAAAGCAGAGGGCCGTGAAAAAGGGCTACACTGATTGCGTAGCGAGGTTCAATCATGACAATGAATACGCAATTTCAATGGCCAAAGAGGGATACACGCGCAGGACGATTCGTGCCCTCGACTGCCTCTGCTTCGCCTACCTTCCGAACCCTGGCCGCACTCGATCGCAACGCATGCTGGCTATTGGATCCTCCAGAGCGGCGAGTACCACGCACCAGATCCGCACGGACGAGGTTCCAGAGTGTCGTATCGTTTTCTTTACCGGAGACGATGGCATTGGCGGTAAGTTGTGCGCAGCGGGACTAACGTCCACGCCGGAGGATACGCCAGTAGCATTTACTTGGTACGGAGCCATCCTTTCGTTCCAAGATTTCGCTCACAACATCGCCAGGCAAAAGGGGGGCATCCGTCTACAGACTTTTGGACACGGCAAGGTGGATCTTCTCAACTACGATCCCGCTGCAGTGGGTGCGGACCTACAGACCGTTTTGGCAAAGGACCTACCCTTCATGGTGGAGACGGTTGATGAGACCATCAAAAAGGCCAATCAAAGTCGTGCTGCCCAGCCGAAGTATGCCCAGCAGCATCCGCCAGGTGGTGGCAAGGGCTCTACGTATGCCCGAGCAGCAGAGAAGGGAAAAGGCAAACGCCCGGCTAACGCCGAGGCCGCCGATCGCACCGACCGCGACTGGGACTGGGATGATCAATCCTGGTGGCAGAATTGGTCTTCGTCATCCTGGGGATCATGGCGCGGCCAGAACTGGGACAACCAGGACTGGCGTGAGTGGCGCAATCGCGGATGGCGTTGGTACTGATAAGCCGACCCAGTAGTCTGATTCCTTCGAGCAAGAGGGATGTTCACCCGGCCTGTGATATTTTTCAAGTGGCTGTGCGGCGAACTCCTATCGTCCTTGCTCCACGCTGAAACCAGCGTCTTGCATTTGAATAAAAGCTCGTATGCAGTTTTCGCACCCTTCCTCGAGGCACACGATAGTCACATGTACTTTTGCTGATACAACTGATGACGCGGGAGGCAACTCCACGCCGATAGTCGAACTCCGAGCCGAAGCGCTCTTCCACCTGCAGGCGAAGGTATGCTGTGTTTTTGAATGCAGTGACCGTGCCTTTAGGTGAGGGGGGTGTAGTTTTGCATCGCAGCTTGCGTAGGAGTTTGTATGGTCGTGTACAGTCATCATGTTGTGTACTATATACCGCTGACTATTGTGCCCAAGCCCTCTGAGTAAAAGGTTAGCGCGACCGCTCATGGCTTAACGGTTTTGGTGTATTCTATAGGGTTAGGGCTTTAGGGTTTAGGGTTCAGGGTTTCGGGTTTGGGTTTTTGTTTAGGGTTTCGGGTTTGGGTTTTGGGTTTAGGGTTTACCTTAAAGGACCCCTGCAGATCCCTGAAAGCAACCCGTAAACTGCCCCTGTAGATCTCTTAGGGTTAACCCGAATCCTGATCCCAAGCCACTTCAGACTCTGAACGAAGTATCCGACCCTAATCCATGAATCCTAATTTCTCTAAACCCTGAAGTCTAAAAAAGCTTAAACTCCAAACCCCAAATTTCATTAAACTCTACACCTTATTCCCCAAACCCCAGACCAAAGCCCTGAAACGAAGGGGAATCGCTGGCAAGAGTTCAAAAGCTCCATTGTGCCAACATGCTCGGATGCCCAGATGGGCAGATAGGATGTATTTTCACTTTGGGGGCTTGGTTCAGGGGTTACTGCGGGGGTTCCTTTGAAGTGTACTGTGACGGGTTCTGTTGAGGGCTCTGTAAGGATATTAGAGGGCCTTGGGTTCATGGGTTCAGGGGGTCATTGGGTTTAGTCTTCGGGGTGTAGGGTTTCGGGTTCATTGTGTACGGGTTTGGATTCGCAGTTTTGGGGATTCAGGTTTCATGTTGCCAGGGATAAGTTAGGGTCGAGAGTATTGAGGTCCGGGGTAAGGTTTTGTCTAGGAGTCTAGGAGTTGCGATGCTTGTGTTTGGGGACACTTACGCGGTTTACGGTTCAGGGTTTCGGCTTGAGCATGGTGGATTGAGAAACTGCATGCTTTTCGGGTTCTCGCCCACACAACTAATGGGTTTAGGGTTTGGGATCTAGTGTCAAGGACTTATGGTTTGTAACAGAGCTTGAGGGTCTCAGGGTTTAGAAAAGGTCTCCTTTCAGTGTTCATTTGAGGGATACCAGCGGATTGCAGAATATGTATAATATAGGGGCCTCAATAATAATTACCAATACTCTTTCGGGGTTGCTTATCATAGTTATAGCAAAATGTGCCCCCAAACCTTATTCTAATTATGAAGGGCCCTATATGAGGCCTTTACAGTCTGTTTCGGGTTATATGAAGATTATCAAGAACTGTGAGGACAAGTGTGGGTGATTTTCAGGCATCTAGGTACAGCCCCTAATTTAGCCGTATGGTATATACTTACTTGAAGATTTCACAGATTTTTTCAGAACCTACTATAGTTTGGGGACCCAAAATGTATCTACTAAGAACTTGCTATATTGGTACTTGGACTCTTTGGGTTTATGGCCAGCCTTATGAACCACTCGCCAAGCCCTAAAGCCCAAATTCAAAAAGTGGTTGGAACAATCGTAAGACCGCGCCCTAACTGGGCCGGGTTCAGGGGTTTAGGGTTTTAGAGAACCCTAAACCCTAAACCCTTTAGGGCTTAGGGGCTCAGGGTTTAGGGGCCTAGGGTGTAGGGTTCAGGGTTGAGGGGCTCAGGGGCTTGGAGGCTCAGGCTTTTGCATTTTAAACCCCAATGAGGGTTTCCGAAAATTAGGGGTACCTTATGTGGGGGTCCTTATTATAAGGATCTACTATTTAGTGTACTATATTGGGGTCCCCTCCCAATCCCAAAACCCTAGACAGCCCCAACCGCAAACCCTAAATCCGAATCCACCTTGCACATCTCAGGCCGCGCCATCAACAGGAGCAGATATTTCCTGGCCATCATGCCTCTTGATGGAGTTAGGGTTTGGGGTTTGGGGGTATGGTGAATCCTAAACCCTGAACCCTCAACCCGAAACATATCGGGATTGTAGTTTGGGGTTTTCGTTTTCCAGTTGTTCGGAGATATATTGCTTTGATAGCCGGCGTGCTTTGTTCAATCGAACACTCTAAACCCTAAACCAGGCCTCTTCAGTGTTGTAACAACTTTGAACATGCTATGCACTGTTGTTCTTCATGCAGGGGGCTGTCTACCCATAGGCTCCATGGTAGTTCCTTTTGAGACTACCTTGTATAGGGTTCTAAATATGAATCCCAAAAAGGAAGTACAATGGTAAGGATTCTACATATGAATCCCAAAAAGGAACTACAATGGTAAGGATTCTAAATATGACTCCCAAAAAAGGAACTACAATGGAGCCTATAGGCAAAGTCTGCCGGGTTGCTTGGACGGATGGTTCCCTCCCAGGTCCTCCCTTCAGTCCATTACTTAAGGGATCATGGGACTTAGTAACTACGCTTATAAGTAAGGTAACTATACTTATAATCCGTTATACCCCCCAATTAAGGTACTTACAACCTTAATAACTAGGTCCAATGATCCTCCAAGTAACGTTACACGCCGGGTGCATTCACCTTAAGGGGAGCTATCCTTCGGGCGAGGAAGAGTGCGGATGAAGATGATGGTTGTCGTCATCCTTGAGCTTTCTGAATGGTAAGCCCTAAACTCCTACACCTTAAACCTTGAACCTTTAATCCCAAGCCCTTACCCAGCTTGCGAAGCTGAAGGCCTGAACCCCGCCTGTGGTTAAGAAGAACAGCCAAGGTTTTTGGCGCTGCTGCTCGCGCACCTGGGCTCTGGTTAGCATAGCTGCAAGTTAATTACATCGTTGTAGCGAGCCCCCGATGAATAGATATAGGAGGGAGTAGAGCATCAATCAAAGCTCCCTGCAGTTGCCAGTCAGCTCAGCTGGCCTCGCCCATGCCACGCTCGCCATAGCATGTCCAGTCAAGTGAGTTTCATATTTCAACAACAGCATTCGGATTTGTCTTAGTGCAGCCAGGCTAGGCATACCAAGTTTCCAACAACATCAAGCTGTCCACTTGCCAGAAGTTTGGCATAGTTGGGCTCTTATTGTCTGGTTCTCCTTGCCGATTGCGAGCCGAGCGTGCCAGCATAAAGCTGCTTCTGACGCGTGGTGTGGTGTAGATCATGACCAAGAGCTTCCAAATGAAAGTAGGCACCAAGCATGACAAATTTTCGGTAGAGTCTTAGTATAAGGAAGGCAGAATTTAGGGGGTTCCTTACAACAGAGGTAGGTTTTGGTAGCTGAAGGCAAAGGATCCCCAGTCTGAGAATTCAGGTGCCCATATTAATAGGAAAAACTGCCAATAGTCATCCTTGCGCTTGCTTACTATATATATATATATATATATACATATACATACATATATATATATATATACACATATTTATGTATATATATATATGTATATGTATATATATATATATATGTACACATACGATATTGCACCCCAACAAACCATGTTCTGACAATTACGTGGTTGAATGCCGCCCTTCTAATGATTACGGTCGCCGTAGCATGAGGAGCCCTGAAGTTTCGAAGCCCTTACCGAGCTCCTCAAAAAAGGCCTAGGTACTGTTATGGGGGATACTTCCCCAAATGGTTCCTGTAAGGGTTCCTTTAACAGGGCTCCTGTAAGGGATCCCATACGGGATACCTGTCTGGGGATACTTCCACAAATCATAGAAATTCCTAGTATAGAAACCCTACACCCCAAACCCTAAACCCCTAAACCCCTAAACCGCTAAACCC
>CAJNDT010000417.1:0-55206 GCA_905221615.1 Symbiodinium sp. CCMP2592
GTTGTGAGCAACTTCATGAGTTTCATGTCCTCAAAATGCTGCTGGCTGATCATTTCGGTGAAGATCAATCTTTCAGCCCTTGCTCAAGGGAAAGACTCAGCCTGTACTCCAACTCGGCGAATACACAATCGGGCAAGGAGCTCTTCGAAGGCAGAGTGCCAGAGTCCGAAGGCAGAGTGCCGGACTCTGACAATGGTGAGAGGCAGGAAGATGCACTGGGTGATTTGCAAAAGCTGGCACAGGCTGGTCGTGCCACTGATCCACGGAAAGAACTCAGCTTGTTGAAAGCCAGCATGGGGGGCTTCAAGTTGGCATACTATCTCATGACAGAAGACCTTTTCGATCACTCCAAGATATTGTACAAAGTGACCGAACCGTTGTGGACATGGTAGGGGAAACAAGTAAAAAACGTTAAATCGCCGCAGGATGGTCGAGGTTATGCCGAGTTGATGACAGTGAATGATGCCTGGAAAGCAGACAAACATTTGTTGCAGATTGTCTCCAACCTGCAGAAGACCGAGTTGTGGAAGGAGCATCTGGATACTGATTTACACGAGCCCGCAGAAAAAATCATGATGTTGAGCTTGCATTTGCTGATGAACAGGGTCTGGACTTGCAGTCTTTTTTTCACTTCCACCAGATGCCTATGCGGGATTGCTGTCACCTGATGCAGAAATTCGGACGATCACGGCTTTGAAGGCAAAGGGCCATCACACATCACTCTTGAGGTTGGAGTCGACATTGGCACGGTCCACTCCAAGTGTTCATGCCCGGCAACTCTTCACAGACCTGCAAGTTGGAATCAGCCATCCTTCGAGACTTTTTCCGGACACATTGGAGGCACAGGGATATGAAGTGGCGCCTCCGGGGTCAGAAGACATTGTCGTGGATGATGTTGACACAGAGCAGGACGGGGAGATGGAGGATTCTGTGCCTGAAGAAGCAGATTACGGTGCCGGAGTTGGTGACATTTTGTTAGACGGGCAAGAGGGCAGAGTGCCAGCTCAAAGGACTGTAACAATATCGGTACCAGCATGCCCTGCAACCCACCTGCTGAGTGTTCTGGTGCAGACGCTGCCAGACAACAAGATTGTGGAAGATGTGCACAACAAGACTCGTAATGATTCTTTGTTGAACAAAACCCGCAAGCAAACATACTCCACGATTCAAACTGTGATCGAGAATTCAAACGTCTTTGAAAGCCGTTCAATCAGGCATCCGGCAAAAGTCAAACGGGAATATTTTGAAAGGGAGTTTTGGAATGTGGACAGGAAGCTCCAAAAGTTGTGCTTCAGAGGATGTGTCCACAAGCTGCCGTCACAGTATACCGAGATTGTCGGCGACAAGACATGGAACACCCTGTCAGAAGAGACACTCGAACGAGCATCAGCTGCGTGGTCATGGCTAATTCACTACAATGATGCAAGACTGGCATATCAGCATGTTCCCTTGCGTGCTGGGAAGTTTAGCAGCCTTGCAGCCCCTTTGAAGATCTTGAACCATGTCTTGGATTTGACATGCTATCTCTCTCTTGGGGCAAAAACCTGGGCTGCTCTCATGTGGCCAGTTGTCCAGCATGAGGACCAGTCGACAGGAGAGATATATTTTGTTTTGAAGGCAGAGTGCCCGGATGGTTCCAGCGTCAAGGCCTGCTGGATTCATTTGTATGAGCCCCAGTATTGGGAAGTCATCGAAACAGAGGCAGTCGTCTGGAATGGCTTCATTTGCCTCCGTCGTTGTGCTACAAGCTCAGTGTCACTTCTATCCTATATGTTGCAGCATCCCAAGTGACATGTTTTCATTTAGGATTCTGTCAACTGTCGACCCATACAGTAAATAGTACAATAAACTTATATAAGTTTTGCTGTGCTTGTTTTTGCTTATTCTACTGAGGGAAATGTCACAAGCATGTCGGACTCTCGCAGACTGCCAGAATCTCGCCGAGCATGTGATCTCCCAGACTGGAAACGTAGACGAAAAAATGCGAAAGGAGCTGCAACGAATGCGCCGTCCAAAGCTCATGAGCCTGATCGCTTCTCATCACCTTCCGGAAGATGAGGATTTCATGCGCAAAATTGAGGCTATGTATTCGGCAGCCAAAGATTCAACAGAGGATGAGGATGAGGATGACATTATCATGGGGGACTTTGTTGATGAGCTGGTTCTTGACGACCTGCTTGCTGAGGACAAACAGGAATTTAAAATGGTCTCAGACGCAGTCAGAAAACGCAGAATCAAAAGGGTGCATCCAACCTGGCAGGCCATCAAGACGCAGCAAGCAAAGGCCAAGGCAAAGGGCAAGGCCAAAGCAAAGACCAAAGCAAAGGCCAAGCCACAGGCCAAACGGAAAGCCAAGAGAAAGATTTGTCGCCCACGTATGTTGACCAGGAAGCAACCCGCGCCTCCTGATGAAAGTGGTCAAGAGGGAGCAGAAGGCAGAGTGCCAGCACCTCCTGCTGAGGTGCCGGTGGAGCCGGAGCCTGATAATCACGTGGAGGCCGCGGAAGGCAGAGTGCCAGCCCCTCCTGCTGAGATGCCGGAGGTGCCTGCTGCAATCCCTGTCCCAGAGCCTGATGATCACGTGGAGCCCGAGGAAGGCAGAGTGCCAGCCCCTCCTGCGGAGATGCCGGAGGTGCCTGCAGTGCCTATCCCAGCACTCGAGCCACGGGAGGTTGCAGTCCGTGGCCCCCAACATCAGCGGCGGCCGAACCGTGTTGACTACCAAGGGGTATGGACACCTTTTCAATGCCCGGAGTGTCCCAAGATCGCTGGTGAGATGAAGTACGACCCGAATCCTGGTGGCACTGACAAAGCAAAATGGTTTCTCCGAGTTCGTGTGACAGACGGCGGTCTCTTGGAAAGATTCGGAACATTTGTTATAGCTTCGATGTGGTTGCCTGGTCTGCTGTGTGTTGTGTCACATTACATGAACCCATGTGTGTCTGGCATTGAAGGCGAGTGGAGCCACCTCGTACCCTATCACTGGGGACGTGTGGCTTCCAAGATGACAGAAGCGCAGGCCAGACAACACGTCATTGACCATAGGCCCTGTTGTGGCCCGACCAGGAGGCCTGGCAACAACTAGAGGATTCATCCTGCGCTGCAAAGAAAAGTTGTGTGTCTGTTTGTGTGCTTGCATTGATGGCAGCGGGTCCTGCTAGATTGGAATGCGTCCGAGAGACTGTGTGTTTCTGCTTGGGGAAGACGGATTGCGAAAGCATGTTCGCATTTTCACACATGTGGAATTTGTCACGTGCAAGCACATGGACAATCATTTAGAGTGCCACAACCCGGAAGCCGCACAAACTAGCACATGTGGTTTGAAGCCGTGCGTGCTTGTGACTGAACAGTAGCCGTCCAGAGCAATGCATTTCGCCCCGATCGAACGAGGAGAGTGTTTCTTCAGAGGCGAGCTCTCCCCCATCTTGATCAAAACCGCTTGCGAAAAATTGGCCAAAGCGCCTGACCAGTGGAAACCAGCTGAGAGATGGAATGAAGTTTATGACGACGTGCCTTGGGAAATCATGGTTCGCTACCTGCGTTACTGGCCACGTATTGGCTCCCGCATTACAAGAGGCCTCAGGCTTCTTCGACGGTACCAAGGCCCCTTCCCGAAGTGTTATCAGGTGGGTGAAGGAGAAGAACCGCTGGAGTTGCCGCGCGTTTCTCTCGTTTGTGATTTTGTTTATGTTTGGAACGACGAAGATGAACAACAACGGCAGTTTGTCCTTCAGATGAAACACCTCTCACTTGTTGCCCTCCGTCTCGGTGGTCCGGGGGAACTTCCTGACCTTGATGCTGGAGCAATACCTTTGACCGACCAGCTTTGTGCAAAGTTGGGGTGGCAATAATTAATGGATCTTGAGGCGTGAAGGCAGAGTGCCAGCAGCTGGGAAGGCAGAGTGCCAGACGTTGTCGCGTCACCCAGCTGTACCCTGCTTCGCCTGCACGTGATTCGCTTGACAGTGTGGTCAACGCAGAAAAGCGCAACATCCAGCAGTTCGTAGCCACTTCACGCGATTTGTGCATCCCTAATACTATCAAACCCTAAAACTATGGCACTCTGCCTTCTAGCCCCAAACCCTAAATACTAAAGCCCCTGAAACTCTAACCCTAACCCTTTCATTACCCTCAAACCCTAACACTATGGCACTCTGCCTGCTAACCCCAAACCCTAAATACTAAAGACCCTGAAACTCTAACCCTAACCCTTTCATTACCCTCAAACCCCTCATACTATGGCACTCTGCCTTCTAACCCCAAACCCTAAATATACTAAAGACCCTGAAACTCTAACCCTAACCCTTTCATTACCCTCAAACCCTAACACTATGGCACTCTGCCTGCTAACCCCAAACCCTAAATACTAAAGACCCTGAAACTCTAACACTAACCCTTTCATTACCCTCAAACCCCTAATACTATGGCACTCTGCCTTCTAACCCCAAACCCTAAATATAATAAAGACCCTGAAACTCTAACCCTAACCCTTTCATTACCCTCAAACCCTTAATACTATGGCACTCTGCCTTCTAACCCCAAACCCTAAATATAATAAAGACCCTGAAACTCTAACCCTAACCCTTTCATTACCCTCAAACCCCTAATACTATGGCACTCTGCATTCTAACCCCAAACCCTAAATATAATAAAGACCCTGAAACTCTAACCCTAACCCTTTCATTACCCTCAAACCCCTAATACTATGGCACTCTGCCTTCTAACCCCAAACCCTAAAGACACTGAAACTTTAAACCCTGTGCCAGGTCTTCTTCATCCTCGTCTTCTTGGAAAAAGCATTAAAAATGTAGAAAAATAGTTTTTTTTGTTTTTTAAAGTTTTTAAACAATTTTAAAAGTTTTTTAAAGTATTTAAAAGTCTTTCAAAGTCTTTTAAAGATTGTAAAAGCTTTAAAAAGTTTTTAAAAGTCGTTTAAAGTCTTTTTGAAGCTTTTAAATGTCTTTTAAAGTTTTTGAAAGTCTTTTAAATATTTTAAAAGCCTTTTAAAGTTTTGAAAAGTCTTTTAAAGTTTGTAAAAGTCTTCTAAAGGTTCTAAAAGTCTTTTAAAGTTTTTTTAAAAAAATTACAAGGTCTTTTCTTGCATTTTATAGCTTTTACAATTCTGTAAAAGTTTTTAAAAGCCAAATCTGTCGAACAAGCCCTGTGGATCTAAACCCTGTGGTTCTGGTTCGGTGCAAAAGACCAATGATTAGAGGATCCCCACTATAGGTAGAGCCCAAACTCCAAAGCCGCAGCTGAAGAGCCCATGAGACCGGCCTGTATCCCATCTCGTACACCGCCTGGAGCAGCTCCACGCACTTGGCGTCCTAGCATGGAAGTCTTGATAAGGGTCTAGGGCTTAGGGTTTAGGATTCAGGGTTCGGGGTTTAGGATTTAGGCTTCGGGGTTTAGGATTTAGGGTTCGGGGTTTAGGGCTTAGGGCTTAGACTTTAGGGTCTAGACAAATTTCTCTCCTTTTCAATAACCAGGCCCAAAAAGGTCAAGCTTCAAAGGATTGACCAAATATGTAAGGCTGAAAAAATTAAAGTCCCCACATTGGTTACCGAAGGTTTAGCGGAAATTGTACAGGCTGTTTAGGCTCGGGTCCGAATTTTATACCTGGGGCTGGTGGCCGGCTGTGCTGGGTCCTTGTCATGCTGATGCTTGCTGTTTCTATTGGTGGGCATGTCTGCTGTTTGTGATGTTGCTTGTAGTGCGTTCCTTCAGAGTTTTTCAGGAGCAGCACCATTCAGTTTAAAGCAGCTTAAGCTGCGCCGTCATGGTATGCGATTTAGATTTATTCTGGTCTCGAGGGTTTTGGGTTTAAGGATATAATAGCCTTTAGGGTTTGGGGTTAGGGTTTTTCGGGCTGAATTTGAGGTCTAGGGCTTGTAGGGTGTAGGCCTCAAGTATTTAGACTGGGAGGGCTTAGGGTTAAGGGCTTGGCGCTTGCGAAGTTGAGTGGATACGGCGTTCGAGGAGTTTTGGGTTTATGTTTCAGGGCCGTTATTTGGAGATTAGGTTCCGAGTGCGCAACTTAGCGGCTCAGGGAACTTTGCAACTTAGAGTTTCTGGGGCTGGGGAATTAGGGAGATTGGGGTGTAGGGTTTAGGTAAACCGGCAACTATAGTTATAAAACCCTAACCCCTAAACCCTAAACCCTAAACCCTAAACATTATTATAGGCTAGGCAACTCTAGAGCGAACCCGAGAAAACTGGAACACGGGTTAAGGATCATTAGTGCTAGGAGCCGTTATACTTTGCCTGTAAGGGCAATATAGAGCATTAGGGTAAGTAACCATGATCCAACTTTGAGGCTTCTTCTAGTATAGTTATACCGGTTTACAGCTTATAAACCCCAAGTGCTTAGAGCAATTCTGACCCGCCTTACAACCCCGCCACTGCTACTCCGCCAAGCACGGCCCACACAGGAGCCGCCCAGCTTTACACACCAATGCAAAAACCACCCGTTCGATGCAAACGTAGGAGCTGGACTTGCGCTTCCCTACTGTCCAGCTGATCACTTCCCCCCAATATTCAACAACACCATGCTATTAAAAGCACTTTCCGGCAAAGCCCCCTCAATCATCCTCGCCGTTTATAATTTATAACCTATATTGAGCCGGGGGGGGGGGTAAGATCCTCCTCAATGTGACATTTACGGAACGACACGCCCTACTAGTGAACGCAGCTGTGGAGCTTTTAATCGGCTTTTGGGAGCGGCGGCCCCTCGTTTGATATGAGGGGAAAGGGATGAAGCTTCAAGGCTCCTACAGAGAACTCCAGAAAGTTGGAATATGGTTTCAGGGTAGGATACCCTATAGTTCACCATAAAGGGTTTAGGATAATCATATTCCAACTTTCTGGCTTTTACTTTAGGCTGGAACCATGTTTGGGAAGGCTCAAGCATAGTGATACGAATGATTATCGCCCCTATTTTTCTCTCCCCAAAAGTCTACTCATAGGCCCCTATATACTTACTTCCCTTGTAGTAACCCTTATAGACCTTAGAAGGGGCCTCCACCCTGTAATAGTGGTATAATAGGAATATAATCGGGCCCTAATATAATCCTTATAGTCCTTATAGTCACTATTACAGGGTGGGGGCAGCTTCTAATATATATATATATATATATATATATATATATATATATATACTTCCCTTATAGTAAGCCCTAAGCCCTAAACCCTAGGCCCCTATAACTACTTAACCCTTACAGACCCCTTTAAAGGGAGGCGGCATGTCCTCCATCGGTTCACCGTAGAAGGCCGTGATGCCCATGCCTTCTCTGACGGAGTCGAGGCTTCTGTGGGGCTACGTGTACTAAAGCCGAAGGAACCTCGATGGTTTAGGGTTTAGGGTTTAGGGTTTAGAGTTTAGGGCTTCAGGGGTTTAGGGTTTAGATTTTAGGGTTTAGGGTTTAGGGTTTAGGGTTTAGAGTTTAGGTTTTAGGGTTTAGGGTCTACCAGAGTTCATGTTGAACCATCCTCTTAAACCCTAAACCCCAAACCTTAAAGCGTGAAATCCCGGATCAGGTTGTGTCTTGAAAGATAGATTTAGTCGTCTTCGGCGGAGGCTGAATATCTTTGCACAAGGGGTGCCTCAAGCCCTATATAAGCCGCACAGCCCCAAAGCCCTAAATGCCGTACCCCTAAACCACCCACCATGAAACTCCAACAGCCCTTTGGCATATTGGCTCTTCCGACTTTTAGCCATGCAACACAAAGCCTGGACAACCCTTGGTCTCAGACCCCATGCGCGGACACCTGCAATTCTGCAGGCTGAAGTAGACCAGCACTTTTGGAGGCCCCCGTCATGAGACTAGCATCCCTCAGGCCTCCTTCACATACCTTGACGCCTACTACACCCACTGAACCACACCCTTAAAAACTCTTCACTTCTAAAACCCTACGGAGACCCTGAACGAAAAGCACCTGCGTATAGACAAGTACAACTTGCTCCTTCACAACGCCCTTACAAAGCCTTACAAGTAGCTATAAAAACCCTTACGAAACCCCAATCCCTAGACCATAAACCCCTAAATCCCTAACCCCCAAACCCTTAAACCCCAAACCCCTAAACCCTGACTTGGATTGTCGCAGCTGTGAGCCAAGGTGCATCCGAAGCCCAGCTCCGTGACCTTCAAACCTCAAAAGCTTTGGGGTTCCTCTTGAGGGTTGTTTTCTTTTAAGGGTTTGGGGCTGAAGGTTTAGTAAGGCCCTAAGAATACCCAGTCCTGCTTTCGGGTTGGCATTGAGCGTTGGGGGCTGAGGGTTTGCGGCCAGGAGGGCTGCAAAGGCGTGCAGTGTGCAGCAATAACAAGCTATGCCGGGTGACCCGTCATTAACCTGAAAGACCTTGCGTAAGCCTTAAAGCCCCTAAATGCGAAACGGCAAACTATAAGCCCTAAACCCTAGACCATAAACCCCGAGCATGAACCCTAAACCCTAAACCCCTTAAACCCCTCAAACCTAAACCCTAAACCGGCGCCTGTGCCCCCCAGCGGAATTTCTCCCGGCATGGCTTCCTGGACCAAGGCATTGGATGCTTAGGCCACTGTTCTAAAGAAGGTTTCTTTTGCAAATTCCTAAATAAGCATTTCAGAGAGGTGCTTCGGGGGTTGGAATGTGGGGATTAAAAACAAGAAGAGGGCTCCGATGCATATCTAAGATGCCAGAAAGAGCAGATTCTGACTCATATTAGAGGTGACATAGTCCTCAAGTTGATCTCCTCAGGGCCTAAAGGGTCCAAGAGCCCAAGAATTGGGTGATTGGGTTTGGGGTCTGGTGGCGATCATTCAGCATTTAAGGGCTGTGATCTCAGAAAGGACTATTTTCGGACCTGCGGTTTACAAGGCTGCTCGCTCTTCTAGTCAACCCTGTTAAATTTACTAAGGCCCCTACGAGCTCCTAAATTGAAAAAACTCTAGAACCCAGATAAAACCTTCATAAGCAAAAGAAAACCAACTCGAATCGTGACTTGAGGCCGAGGGTTGCAACGCCACAAGACATCAGACCTGGAGGTGGTTTTCTTTGCCTGTGGGGCCTTGTACGGCTCAGGCTAGACTTCGAGTTCAGGGCTTAGGATCTAGGAACGCAGAAGTTCATTATAGAAACACCATGTCAACCCCCTGAAACACCCATGCGAAATGAACGTAGAAACAAAAGCTGTACCAGCTATAACTACGGTGGATGAAATAAATCCTGCATTACCCATAATCGAGAATATACCATAATTCCCATAGTTTAGGGTCCTTAAGGTAATGCAGGATTTATATCATCCACCGTATCAGCGAGCAAACAGGAGATCACATTCTCGAAGAAAAACACGTCACTGCCGAGCCTCGCGTCTGTGCCCGAAGGGTCCAAAGTACCTTTATAGTAGAACGTAGGGTTTCTATATTAGGAATTCCTATTATGATTTGGGGAAGTATCCCCCATAACAGTACATAGGACCCTTTGCCGAGCCTGGCGTCTGTGGTACCGGAGCGCCCCAGTCCGACGTCCAACAGCTTCCGGCGGCCCAAACGGCTGCGTTCCCGGAGAGCCCTCTTTGTCCCTCTTCAAAAGGAAAACGGGCTTGTTTCTGAATTAAAAGCTTAGGGCTGGGTTTTGGGATTTAGGGTATAGCTTTGGGTTTAGGGTCTCTTCTGAAGTCTTGCACGGCTTGATGGGGACAAAAACTGCGTCGGGTTTTAAAAATACCCGTAAATCGGGAATAGTCTTCGAGTGTTCTGGGCTGATAGTTCGAGAGCCTTTTGCAATGATTTTCTAAGCTTCGGAAGTTGAGATTCCTGACATCACCATAAAACAATAACGGTCTGTCTCCAAGCCCTAGGCCCTAAGCCGTCAGCCCGAAGCTCTCAACCCTGATCCTAAACCCAATACCCTTGGGCTAGTGGTTCCGTTGATGCTTCTAACTTTTGCCTTAGTGTACGGCGGCTTTGTCTAGAAGCAGAGCTTAAACCACATGAAACTCCTTCAAAAATTCCATAGATTCCCAATGAAAATCCTTCCAAATCCTACAGAAATCACTCAAAACCCCACGACATCCTTCAAAATCCCATTGAAATACTTGGGAATCCTATGTAAATCCTTGCAATACCCATTGAGGTCCCTACAAAATCACATCAAAAATGCTACAAAACTTCACACAATGATATGAACATCCGACAAAATTCTATGAAAATCCTGCAAAATCCTATGAACATCCGAAAATGTTGGGTCAGCCTGAAAATGCTCAGCTGATCACCATGATCCTGATCATCATCATCCTCCTCACTAACGCCATCATTTCAGTCAATCATCACGGCAATCAATCACCAGCATCGACCTTTGGTAGTTTGTCCACTGGTGCTGTGCGTTGCTCGAGCTCGCATTCGTGACGCCGCATGCTGGGCTACCTTGTCTTGTTGACGTCCGGCTTGCTCTGGAAATGATCGAATTGCGAACATGGTGAGGATGGCAAGGGTTGTGAGAGATGCTATCCATGATGATGTGCTGAGGATCATGCATGTCGGGTTTACTGTCTTCGAAGTGTGTGCATTCTGGGTGAAAGGTGGCTCCGGCACACGATTCAAGTTTCGGTGCCTTTTTGCGTAGTTTTGAAATCAGTGGGGTTGAAGACTGAGGGTGTCGGACGGTCACGCTAAGATAGAGAACGGTGGCCACCAACAATGCAAAGGAGCAGTGTCCACAAACACTCCTTCTGCGAATAGCCTCGATTTAGACTCAAAGTAGGACCCAAAGTAGTAGTTCCTTGTTGTGAAGCCCCTGAATGAGGCAACTTGAAACCCAATGGCACCTTGTAAAGCCATATTTACGCCAAACCCGACAAACAAAGCTCATTCACGCAGTTGATGCTGCAGTACTGACTACTTCCTGCGATCCATCTGCCTGGGTCTTACGCGTGGCCGGACTAATGACGAGAAGCATGGGGCTCGTAGATGTCTGTCGTCTGCCTCACGATGAAGCCTCAGAGCCAGATGTCCTTTGGGATAGAAGCTACATCTGGGACGGTGCACCGAAGGTGTGCAGGCAAGCCACAGGCTGGCCATGTCTTTCCTCCAGAGGCAGCTTTGCGAGTGTATTTACTTGCGGACAAGGGGGTTAACTGCTCATGCCTTCTCAACTCTGGACCGTCTGCGTGCAGGGTCAACAGGGTGGAAATCGGCAGATGCTTCGAAAGTAACGCTCAAGATATGCCGGGCGCTGCCGCTTATCGTCTCTGTATGGTGGTTCTGACCTTATAAACTTTCAATCGTCGTATGATTGATGCTTCCGTTTGTTCCAACTTATAAACCAAAGCAAACTCCAAGGGGCATCGTGCAGCTTAGGGGCGACATTGTTGCCCAACAATCTGCCAACCGGTCGAGGCCTCCGTGATGCAGAGCTGAGCCTCCGGGGGCACGGGGGTGTTTTGAGCTCTTTGCCTTTTATCCGCAGGCTCAAGCGGATGCACATCGGTTTCAGGTTGCGCCCCTCGAAACCTCAGATCGAAGAGGGACTAAGGCTTCAGGCCAATCCGTCATAGTGCTGTGTTTATTCCAAGCCTTAGGGAGGATGTGCTTCTTCAAGGATTGAACCGAAACATACAAGCATAATGTAGCAACCTTCCCAGACAGGCAATTAAGGAACTGTTTGGGGAAGGTCGGACAGGCTGCCCTCGTGGATCGGTGCGAGCGCATAACCCGGGCAGCAATGCCTTCAGCAGCATATCATACACTATAATATAACAAGCCTGCACCAACATTATGGCACACTATACTATACTATCCTGTATATACTATACCATATTCTACTATACTATGCTACACGATACTATAACTATACTTTACTATACTATACCATACTGACCTAATACTGACCTGTACAAAACAGTGCTGTACCTATACTATGCTGTACTATCGAGGACGTCACTGATGGCAGCAGTCTGAATGGCACCTGGTTAGCCCGAGACCCCATATGGTTATAACCAGACAGCGCGCCGCGTAGGAATGGCTGAATGGCTCCAAGCTTGGCAAATCCCACAGACTGAAACTCACTACAAGAGCACAAAAGCGCCCACCGAAGCCAAAAAAGGCCAGCCTGCGATCGTAGATGGTCGCGGCTAGCCACGAATGCCCGCAGAGCCGTGCAAAGGATCGGGTGCCTCGGACGGCCTAGGACCCGGCCGAGCCGTTCACAAACACGAAATAGTGCTAGTACTAGTAGTAGTAGTAGTAGTAGTAGTAGTAGTAGTAGCAGTAGTAGTCGTAGTAGTAGCAGTAGCAGTAGCAGTAGCAGTAGCAGTAGCAGTAGCAGTAGCAGTAGCAGTAGCAGTAGCAGTAGCAGTAGTAGTAGTAGTAGTAGTAGCAGTAGTAGTAGTAGTAGTAGTAGTAGTAGTAGTAGTAGTAGTAGTAGTGATAGTAGTAGTGATAGTAGTAGTGATAGTAGTAGTAGTAGTAGTAGTAGTAGTAGTAGTAGTAGTAGTAGTAGTAGTAGTAGTAGTAGTAGTAGTAGTAGTAGTAGTGATAGTAGTAGTAGTAGTAGTAGTCGTCGTCGTCGTCGTCGTCGTAGTAGAGATGGGGCAAGCCTATCTGGATCGCATCCTGATCGCCGAGTCTTGGAGACTCGGAGACATGCTCAGAAACCGGAAGTGGACTCAGTGCCCTAAGGAACCCCCAAAAATAGTGTCGGTAATTCTTAAGGCTCCTATATTATAGTACCCTTATAGTATCCCTTATAAAACCCCTTACTTAAAGCCTCCAAACGCCGAGCGGCCTTGGCCAGGAGCCTCGGAGAGTGCCCTTCGAAGTCGGGGAGCGGCGGTCGTTTAGGGCTCCAGTTACCTAAAGAGTAGGTTACTAGTTACAGTTACTACATTCCTGACATATTATATACCCCAATAACCTACTATTCAAGTAACTGCTGAACCAGGGCTTGCTTCGGGGGAATCGCCCATCAACCATGGTAGGCGTGGGAGAGCACCTTGCATCCTTGACAAACTAGCTGAAGAATTCCTCAACATTAGGAGCCCTCATCCACTTCTAAAAAGAGGAAGAACCCCAGTATGGAAGCCCCGGAGACTTTCGACAAGCCAGACAAACCCTCGCACATGCTCCGATGGGAAAACCCTGGTCCCACCCAGCCTGTCTGTAGCACAACAGGGAAGAGTTTAGAGCTTGGGGTAGTGTAAGGCCGGTTTAGGGTAGGGTGTAGGGTTCAATTAAGGTTGAAGGTCATCCTTGTCATATAACTCCTTAAGAACCGTCAGACTTCTGGATCCTCACTCACTCCGAGCGATGGCTTTGCTCGCTTCTGAACCCTCACCTCCTGCCGCACCTCAAGAAAGAGATTGAATCCATTTACTGTACCTCATAAACGAACGTAAGACAACAACAGCACGCAGACAGTCTACACCATTCTACTAACACCTCGTACCCCTGAGACCTGAAATCTAAGACACCCCATTCTCTAGATTTTGTTGGTCTGGGTCAGAGAGCTGCGACAAAGCGTCTGCATCCATACCAGTCCCGCGCTGTGTTTCGGCCAAGATTGCATTCCAGCAAAGCCCAGCTCTGTACTGCTTGATCTAACATCGATTGAGCAATGTGCCAAGGGCAAATCTCCGCGTTGCGGACCAACGACGTGCAAAAGCCAGCTTATTGAAAACATATCACCAGCTGGCGATTTGTTAAATCTTGACGTGTGGCGGCCAACAGAGAGGATGTAATCTACCAAAAACCCGCAGCCTTCTCGAGAGTCTTTGACAATGCAGAACTTCCCAGCACCTGTATTACATCCTCTTCACGCCAGACCCCGTGGTGTCAAAGACGATGTTCTGAATTCCGGAAGCAGTTGCTGCCGCCAAGGGACCGTCAACGGAAGAAGTCTGAAAGACAATGGGCACTACACCACATGAGCGCATTTTGGAAATTGTGCTGCCCGGGTTTAGGTTTAGGGCTCAATTACAGGTTCAAGGTTAAACTTGCCATATAACGCCTGATATCTTATCAGACTTTTGGATCCTCACTCACTCCGATCGATGGCTTTGCTCGCTTCTGAGCCCTCACCTAGTGCCGCACCTCCAGGAAGAGTTTGAAGCCATATACTGTACCTCATAAACAAGCGTAACACAACAACAACGGTGCGCAAAGTGCAAAATCCCTGCGTTGCGGACCCACGACGTGCAAATGCCAGCCTATTGAAAACAGATCACCAGCTGGCGATTTGTTAAATCTTGACGTGTGGCGGCCAACAGACAGGATGCAATCTTTTGTCGGAACTCCCCAGCACTTGTATTACATCCTCTTCACGCCAGACCCCGAGGGGTGTCAAAGATGATGTTCTGAATTCCGGAAGCAGTTGCTGCTGCCAAGGGACCGTCAACGGAAGAAGTCTGAAAGACAATGGGCACTACACCACATGAGCGCATTTAGGAAATTGTGCTGCCCGGGTTTAGGTTTAGGGTTCAATTACGGGCTCAAGGTTAAACTTGTCATATATCGCCTGATATCTTATCAGACTTCTGGATCCTCACTCACTCCGATCGATGGCTTTGCTTTTTGCTGAGCCCTCACCTAGTGCCGCACCTCCAGGAAGAGTTTGAAGCCATTTACTGTACCTCATAAACAAGCGTAACACAACAACAACAACAGTGCGCAAAGGGCAAAATCCCTGCGTTGCGGACCCACGACGTGCAAAAGCCAGCTTATTGAAAACATATCACCAGCTGGCGATTTGTTAAATCTTGACGTGTGGCGGCCAACAGAGAGGATGTAATCTACCAAAAAACCCGCAGCCTTCTCGAGAGTCTTTGACAATGCAGAACTCCCCAGCACCTGTATTACATCCTCTTCGCGCCAGACCCCGTGGTGTCAAAGATGATGTTCTGAATTCCGGAAGCAACCTCTGTTGCTAAGAGACCGTCAACGGAAGAAGTCTGAAAGACCATCGACAATGCACCACATGAACGCATTTCGGAAATTGTGCGGCTATTCTGTCTTTGGCATCTCAGACTGCACGAGTTATGACGAAACATCGCAAGTCCAGCTAAGAACACTCTCCACGGACCCATGCCTGATATCCTTGCGGCGGCTGGGGCTTCAAGGCACTTTCGGCCAAAACGTTTGTCGCACAGCGGCCAACAGAGAAGATGTACTTTATCCAGAACCCGCATTTTTCCAGCTGAATCCTTAAGAACTCGCACTTGGATTACATCCTCTTCACGCCAGACCGCGTGATGTCAAAGATGATGTGCTGAATTCCGGCTACTCCGAAAGCAGTTGCGTTGCCCAGAGACTGTCAGTGCAAGAGCTTTGAGCACGCTATGTCCCAATACTCGTTGAAATTGTACTGCTATCCTGTCCCTGCCCTCGCGGACTGCACGAATTCTGACGCAAGATTGGCTCTCACAGCGGAGTTCGCAGTCCGGGTTCATGCGATAAAGACCAAAGCCACATGGCAAAGAACACTGCCGAAGCATCCCAAGCTGTTGACTGGTTCACATCCGTTGTGAGCGCTGGGGTAGTGAGCGGACCTTTGTGGGCTGTTGCGAAGCTGTTGTGGAGAAGGATCAACGACTGACGATAGCTCGTTTACGGGTGGAAGGAACCAGAAGCCAAAGCCGCGTCGTCAGCCGCCGCGTCTTCCAGTGAAATGGGAGGACTAAGATCGACAGTCCAGGAGTACTCTCCCCGGCCCCATTCCTGATATCCTTGCGGCGCATCGAGCTTCCAGGTGCTCTCGGCCAGATTCAGCCGGAAGAATCCATTGATACTCACTGCAGGATACCTTGCTTAGGCTGAGGAAAAAGGTTATGTTGATGCCAGGTCGAGCTTCCAACATGGGTTTGTGATTTCATGCGCGCTATGCCTACACCCTGCTGGGCTTCATATAGGGGCTCAGGCCGGCTCAGGCTGTTTTTGAGATGTTACATGAGACATATAAGGGAATGTCACTACCAACCGTTTCGGCTTCCGTAATTGTGTTCGGGGAGGGCGGATACCTTGCAGACCCAGACATGTAACAACAACGCATAATGCGATCAGAGGGCACAATAGCAAACAACAGTGACGACAACATGTCACTCCCAACGATACCATGACGGCAAACAAACTTACACAGGATGAACAAACAATACCAAGCTGCAGCGCCTGCCCTGCTGGGACGTGGAAGCTCATGCCGAAGATGCCATGCCTGGACTAGCAGATGACCCTGTATACCCCAGCTGGCGTCGGTTCAGGGCTGATCATAGTAAGCACAGCGGATTCGTCGGGGATTGCGACCAAAGTTCCTAACTTGAGTGCGGGTTTTCAATCCGAAAGTCTTGTGCTGCTTCCTGTTCCGAGCCATCAAAACTCAGCCGCGCCTGGACAGGCAGCTCATTTCGCCAGAGTCCAAGTCCAAAGCGAAACCGAGGACATCGCCTGATTCATACTGATAGGGTGATAGGACAGCAAATGTAATCTATGCAGAAACGGCGGGCACGACTGGAATAATCAACAACCATTGTGATCAGATATGATAGATAAATGAAGCAAAACGTGACAATACTCGTCATACCAACGCTGCCGCATGACCCCTCTCCCAAACAGCTGCCATCTCCAGCTTTTTCTTGCCGTTGTGCCACCACAGCTTGCGCGCGCCATCGAACGCCCAGCCATGGGTGTCATCTCCAACTCCCCGGCTGTCCGCGTCTCCTGACTCAAACGATGTCGTGAGCCACCCAACCTGAGGGTTGGTGAAGTCACCGAGAAGCTCCATCTCGTAGTAGAGTTTGCCGCTGGCCTGGGCAAGCTGGGGGCAGCCCACCGTGACCCATTGGTCAATGCCAACTCTTCCCTGTTCGAAGTCTGCTGCTTGCGGCTTCAGGCCAGTGAGGCCTTCGAGCCGAAGTCGCCACTCAGAGCTGAAAGAAAGGCAACAAGTGCTCAGGGTTGCTGCTGCGCCCAGAAGCGAAATCAGCCAGCGCCGGATGAACCACTTGTCGGGTTCACGAAAGCGGTCGTCGTGGCGCTGCACGAGATCCACCCAAACCAGCACCCAGAATGCGCTGAGACAAAGGACGGTCATCAATTCGAGGCACTTCTCGAGAGATACCCTGCAAAGCGGGGTCTGACTGCCGGCCGAAGTTTTCGATAGAAACAGGAAGATGACGGCTAACCCGCCGCACATGTGACAAAAAAGGCTGTTGAAACGATTGTTGTGCACGGATGTGATGCACAACATTGTGCCCCCAAAGCATCCTAAGCTCATCACCGTGGCTGCAGTGAGGAACTTCTGGCCAGGGCGCATGCCCTTCTTCGCTTGGGAAACAAGATAATAATCATGGAGGTCAATCTGGGCGTCCAACAGTGAACTGGCCTTGCTTCCGGTTGGAATGCTAAGAAGCGAAGATGTGACCACAGTGGTGCAAAGTGACACAAAGCTGAAGCTGATGAATTCTATGCTCGGTGTTCGAGCAAGCGCAAAGAGCGCGATCATGCAGGACACGCAGCCTTCGATGAGCCCTTCCCGTCTTTGGTGCCGAAGCGAGGCTTCAGAGAGAATGCCTTCTTCCGAATCTTTCAATAGAGAAGTAGCGAGTTCTGTTTGAAAGAGATCGTGTCGGTTCGGGACCAGTATTGACATAGCCCATAAACCGGTTGCCCCATTGCCAGCAGGCTTACGGTACTAGAGACATCGCCGAACAGTTCCAGCATGTGCAATAGGATGGCCACGCGCATCGTCAATTGGGCAGCTTCGAGGTCGTTGGTCGTGCAGCATCGGACGACACGCGCTACGAAATCCATCCCTGGCTGGTAAAACGGGCCCCTCTCATCAAAGGTCGTGCTGGATGGCCGCTTTGCTGCTTCAAGAGGGCTGACATCTGCGACTACCTTCAGTGCCCGAGCCAGCCCCATCTCAGTCTCGGCCTCGACTACCTGCTCGTACTGGCTGTGAGAATGTGATCTGCACGCAGCCGCAACGACCTTAGTCATCGATGGCAACATGTACAGGATGGCCAACACCCAAAACTCGACATTGACTTGCTGCAACGCCCACCAGATCTCCGTTTTGAAGCAGGTTAAATGAGCGCCTCCCCACACTGGCAAGAACCAGTCCCCCTTTCTGCACCACTGGGCGCAGCTCGTGCCAAGCGTGGCGTTCCGCACCATGTCCAGATGCTGCACGAACCCGCAGTCTAGCGGAAGTGTATGGTAAAGCTGAAAGGAGGCTAAGTTCAGCCGTGTGTTTGTGTCAAGCTTGAGCTGCAGCAGCCCGGGAGGCTCCCACTCCCAGTCATCCCCCAGCACCACTGAGGCCGTGAGCTTCAAGCCAACCAAAGGGAGGGCGACGATAGAATAACCACAAAAGAACAAGAGAAGAAACCCAAACACATGTGCCACCTTTCCATTTGCCTCGAACACCTCCGCTGACGACACCTTCTCAAAGGCAAACATTCCGCATGTGGTGGCAAGCGCTATCTGAACAAGTGTTGACAAAAGATTTGCCCAACAGACCGGCAGCAAGAGGCAAATGAGCCAGAAAAGGAGTGCAATCCCAGCAGTAAGTGCGTGTTGCAGCAGCCAATCCCGGCCGTTCGGCAAAACACAAGCGAGACAAAGTGCCACAAGAAAGCAACAGCATTCCTCCAAAAGAACCGCGAAATCAAAGACGTCCGACCCCGACCTCATGACTACTCAGCGCTTGAGCCGCTGAGGTATGCTTGCTGGTCTTGTGCAGAGCTGACAGGAACATCTGAGATATCTCTGGGAGAACTCGCACTCTCTGGCAAGTAAAGCTCAGACGGGAGTCCTTCATCGGCCAGGCTGACATCCAGCTCAGACCTGCAGCTCAAAGCCCCTTGCTTCTTGCTTCGTGAAGCCCCTTTCCATGCGTGACTGGCAGAGAAGCGTCACGAAGATCTCGCAGGTGGGTGGCCTCCGTCCCGTTCTCGCCAGTCATCCTCGTCACAATCCACTATGGCGGTGTGCGTTCCCGAATGTATGACCATCTGACGCAAGTGGCATAAGAGGCATTCAGAAGGGGATTGCAATCAAGCTAGACACATCCCCACGTAGTCCACCTAAACCCAAACACCTAAAAACTGACCCTGACCGAACTTCCAACTCTCTGCTAAAATGCTCTTGCGCAGGCTACTTCCCTGGGTCGGACAGTCCCCACACAACCCTCGCCCTACATCCGTAATTCTTGGGCTTCTTGGACCCCCCTCAACGGGCTGTTCCAACTCAGCGTTCCGTCTGACTTTGCTGCTGGTTCCGCTAACGATCACAACAGGCGGAGCTGCTCCTGCTCTGCCACTTGCTAGCGGAAAGACGCATTGAGACCTGGTATCCCGGTCCAAGCCGAGCCCACCCCGCCCCTCCTCAAGTCCCGTCCAGGGACGCACCCTTGAGCTCGGATCCGTTCAGGGTCGCAGCCGCCTGCGCGATTCGAGGAGTGAGAACCAAGGGCTTGCCTACGACCCAGGCGCAGCTAGCTCGTGGGTACTTTGCCCCGTGGGTTCGTCGACCTAGAATACGCTGGAAACTCGACTGTAGGGTTTGGGGCTTCAGGCTTGTGATTGCATTCAAGGTCCGTGTCGATCTGCTGCCGGGAGCGCCAGGAAAAAACAAGAGACGCCGAGCATCGGACACTCGGAAAGCTGGGTTTTTGGGGCTCAGGCTCAAGGTGTAGGCATCCCGGAATGAGGCATGCGGTATCTGGGAGCCACAGTGGAAGCTTGAATGAACCTTCATGCAGGGTTCAGGTGTCGGGCTCATGCTTTTGCCTTTGGATTGAAGAGTTAGGGTTTAGGGTTGAGGACAAAAGACTCGGACTTTAGGATTTAGTGGCTTACTGCTTCTATAGTAACTTCGCCTGGAATCCTTAATCTTGAACCCTGGCGTAACACATCAATACACCTTGCAAATCCAAATCCAGAGACCTTGAACCCCACACCCTGAAAGCCTTACTCACCCTTGTAATCCGTCTGCCCCTTTGTCTGGGATTGCTGCGAGGGACGATCCTAGGCCGCAGCCTTCATGTTTCCTTCGATGCTCATGCCCTGATACTCATTGCCACGCTCTCCTGCCAAAGCGTTTTTAAGGGTTCCGAAGCCGTTAACCCTCAACCCGAAAGCCTAAAAAGTACAATTACCGTAAACCCTAATCCCCAAACTCCACGTCCTGAGCCCGAACCTAAAGCCTGAGCCTAAACACTATACCGTCAACCCTAAATGCCCTGAGCCCTAACCCATAAATCCTGAACCCGCGCAGACAGTTCAGGACTAAAGTTCTTCGCTTACATCCGCAGGGTCTAGGGTGCTGCGATCGCAGCTCCCTCCGAGTGCTAAAGAATCTACCAGAACGGGGTTTTCTGTTTTGGGCTTTCGGGTCTAAGAGTTCAGGGAACCTTCATCTCCCTCAAACGGTCTAGGGTTTTAGGGTTTAGGGTGAACACGAGGCCCTCAATCGAAGTAGCACCAGGAAGACTCGAGTCAAAGGTTTTTGAACGACAACTGTGAGCTGGAAACAGAAGCAACTGCACCAGTGCCACTAAAATGTCTCAGCAGTACCGTTCATACCAACAGCAACAACAAGCGTAGTCGCTGTCAGCGAGAAAATGGTGATGGCGATTGCGATGCCACTACTGACATTGATCATCATAATGAAACCACCACCCACAATACTCAATAGCATACCAGCTGACAGCAATAATCAGAGTTCGTAGGGTGACAACTGTCACGGGCATAATGGCCAGCGTAACAATCATAATCATAACCGGCTAAGTAACAAGCAGCACAAGCAGTGTAGTCAAAAGAACAAGGGTGACAAACATGACAGTGATCACAGTTGCTGCTGCTGCTATGGTTGTTGTGTTGTTGTTGCTGCTGCGGCTGCTGCTGTTGTGGATCTTGCGGTTTCTGTTGCTGATGTTGGTGCTGGTGTTGGCAGTGGCGTTTGCGTGGGGGTCGGTGTTGGTGCTGGTGTTGGTGCTATTGTCGTATCACACAGTAGTAGTAGCAGTCGTCATCGTAGTAGTAGTAGTAGTAGTAGTAGTAGTAATAGTAGTAGTAGTAGTAGTAGTAGTAGTAGTAGTAGTAGTAGTAGTAGTACTGTAGTAGTAGTAGTAGTAGTAGTTAGCAGTGCTAATATTAACAGTAGCAGTAACAGCAGCAGGCACATGAGCAAGAGCAAGAGCTGCGGCAAGAGAGGTAGAGGCGCAGCAGGAGCTGGACCGGGAGAAAGAGCCAGAGGAGGAAGATCATCCCCAATGTGACAGTAAATATGAAAACACGCCCTAATTATGAAAAGGGTCTGGAATTAGTTTGGGATTTTTTTTGTTGGGGGGGCATTTTTTTTTTTGGTTTGCTTGGCCGATCCCTGTGGAGGGTTCATCGGGGACGTAGAAAATTTGCACCGCACCACAGCGCCAGCGCTTCGACGCGCAGGATCCCTGTGGAGGGTTCATCGGAGTTTCCTTGATGTCGTCGTGGTCGTCGTCCTGGTTGTTGTTGTTGTTGCTGTTGCTGTTGCTGTTGCTGTTGTTGTTGATGATGTTGTTGTTGGTCGTGGTTGTTGTTGTTGCTGCTGCTGTTGTTGTTGTTGCTGTTGTTGCTGTTGTTGCTGTTGTTGTTGTCGTTGGTTGCTGTTGTTGTGGTTGTGGTTGTGCTTGTGGTTGACAGGGTGAGGGATCAAAAAAAAATTAAATAAGGATCAAAAGATTAAAGCACCAGGGTCAAAAAACTAAAACAATGATGAAAAAATTAAGTCACGTAAAATACAGCAATTCCTGGGGCAGAGGCATAAACAAAAAAAACAAAATAAGGATCAAAAAAATTGAATCACTCAAAATACAGCAGTTCCTGAATTTCCCAAGGGAAAACATTATTTTCCTATGGATTTTCTTTCATTTCTTTAGGATCTGATTGGTTTTTCCTCGGGGAAACACGATTTTCCTACGGATTCCGTGGTATTTCCTGTAATTTTCCCTGGTTTTTCCTAGGACAAGCACCATTTTTCTTTTACCTATGGCATTCGTGTCATTTCTTCAGGTTTTCAGAAGGAAAACATACGTTATCTTTGGTTGTTCCTCGGGAAAATCAAATTTTCGTTGCAATTTCGCATTAGGACGGAATTCGTGTTGTAGCTGTTGCTGGTATTCCGCTTCATCACCTATCTTAAACACACCCCCTCATTTGGCGATTCTGGTTAGCGGGGGGGTTGGGGGGGGCGCAGCCCCCCCCATTTGCAGACACAACGCTCACATGATGGGTTTCGAAAACACTGTTTGAATCAAGCTTGCACGGCTCGAAAAGCGCGGCGGTGGGTCTTTCGTTCTTCCGTGCCTGTTCGTGTCTCTTCTTCCGTCAGCATTCTATAACATAATATAACATAGTAAACCATAAGAACGACATAAGATGGTTCGACATCACAAAAACCGTGTGACATTTTCTGACATAACAGAACCTTGCTTCTTATAGCATCTAATAAACATAACAAAAGACGACAATACAATATAACAGAAGATAACATAGAACAAAACAAGATCTTAGTTTATAGTGTAGTACATTGTAACATAGTACAATATAGTTTTTATATATAGAACATAATATTTGGTATATAATATAACATCAGGTTACATTATGCTAAATATTTTAGGGTCCATTACGATATTATTGCATATTCGATTGGACTATGTAGTATCCTATTGCTTGCATCTTTGTTTCTGTGATTCTTTCATGTTCTTTCTCTTTCGTATTTTCCAACTTTGCCTGTTTATTCTGGATTTATTTCTTTCTTTCGCTCGTTCATTTCTTTTATTTCTTTCTGGTGTTCTTTCTTTATTCATTTCATACTCCCTTCCTTCCTTTCTTTCTTGCTTTCTTTTTCATTTATTTCGTTCTTTTTCTCGTCCTTTCTTTCTTTCGTCCTGTCTTCGTTTCTTTCTTTCTTTTCAGATACAGCAATTCTTGAATTTTTCCAAGGGAGAACACTGTTTTCCTATGGATTCTCTTTCATTTCCTAAGGATTTGCTTGGTTTCTCCTCTGGAAGACATGATTTTCCTACGGATTCCGTTGTGTTTTCCAAGCTTTCCTTAGTTTTTCCTAGGAAAAACACCATTTTTCTATTACTTATGGCATTCGTGTCATTTCTTCAGGTTTTCAGAAGGAAAACATACGTTATCTTTGGTTGTTCCTCGGGAAAATCAAATTTTCGTTACAATTTCGCATTTAGGACGAAATTCGTGTTGTAGCTGTTGCTGGTATTCCGCTTCATCACCTATCTTAAACACACCCCCTCATTTGGCGATTCTGGTTAGCGGGGGGGTTGGGGGGGCGCAGCCCCCCCCATTTGCAGACACAACGCTCACATGATGGGTTTCGAAAACACTGTTTGAATCAAGCTTGCACGGCTCGAAAAGCGCGGCGGTGGGTCTTTCGTTCTTCCGTGCCTGTTCGTGTCTCGTCTTCCGTTAGCACTCTATAACATAATATAACATAGTAAACCATAAGAACGACATAAGATGGTTCGACATCACAAAAATAGTGTGACATTTTCTGACATAACAGAACCTTGCTTCCTATAGCATATAATAACATAATAAAAGACGACGATACAACATAACAGAAGATAACATAAAACAAAACAACATCTTAGTTAATTTATGTCATTTCGTCTTTCTTTATTTCTCCATTTTTGTTCATTCGTTATGTCTGTATTATTTGGTTTTCTTTGTTTCTAGCTCTCGTTCGTCCTTTCCTTGTGTTTTCTTTTTTCGTTCCTTGTAGCTTTCTTTATTTATCTATTTGTGTATTTTTGATTTCTTTCTTTCCTTATAACTATGCTTTATGTATTTCGTTCTTTCTTGCTTTCTTGCTTTCTTCCGCTCTTTCTTTGTTTCGTTCTTTCTTTCTTTATGTTTCTTTCTCTCTCTCTCTCTCTCTCTCTGTCTTTCTTTCTTTCCTTCGTTCTTTCTTTCATTTTGTTTTCTCTCTCTCTCTCTCTCTTTCTGTGTCTTCTTTCCTCCGTTACCCCCCCCTCCTTTCGTGGATACCTGTTTAATTTTTTTGTGATCCTTATTTAATTTCTTTTTGATCCTTATTTTATTTTTTTGATCCTTATTTAATTTGTTTTTAACCCCTATCCCGTGGTTGTGGTTGTGGCTGTGGCAGAGGACTAGGGGACCGCATGCACCAGGGGACCAGGAGACCACGGGACCAGAGGACCAGCAGACCAGAGGACCAGGGGACCACAGGACCAAGGACCAGAGGACTAGGGGACCGCGAGCAGAGGACCAGGGGACCACAAGACCAAGGACCAGAGGACTAGGTGACCGCATGCACAAGGGACCCTTGGCCGCACCTCGCAAACAAGGGTAGGCCGCACCTTGGAAAAAAAAAAAACATGGCCCCTATCCCGCTTTACTGACCTAAATTCGCCTCGGCTCGGCTTAGGGTTGAGGGCGTGACTTAAGGACTGATTTATGAGGCTCTCTATGCCTGAAGAAAAAAGCCAAGAAGCCGAAAAGCCAAGAAGCCAGAGGCCAAGAAGCCAGGGAAGCCGAGAAGCCAAGCCAAGCGCGCACACAGGCCAAAAAAAAAAAACATGCCAAAAAAAAAAAAACATCCTAAAATAAATACGCCTCCTTATGAAAACACCTGTGGAGCTTTTATCGCGGGGGGAGCGGCGGCCCCCCGGGTTTGATATGAGCGGCAAGGGACTAATTACATGTCGAAGATTCCTATACCGGGATCGTGTTTGGGAACCCTCAAGCATAGTGTTGCTAGGATACTTGGCATTCTATAGGGTTCCTGCTTAAGGGTATTATGGGAACCTATGATAGGATTTCATTTAAGAGTTATGGCCCCTCCCCTCTCTCCAAAACGGCATGTCCTCCATCGGTTCACCGTAGAAGGCCGTGATGCCCATGCCTTTTCTGATGGGTTTGAGGCTTCTTTGGGTCAGTGGGTTTTAGCTGTAAGAGCTATAGGTTAAGGGCTTAGGATGCAGGATTTTGGGTTAGGGTCTAGGCTTCAACGGTTTAGGGTTTAGGATGAGGGGACAAGGATCCTCTGCGCAGGAGGCACGATGTGCGGCTTCATCTGAGATTTGCGTTTCGAGTCTATCCACGGAGGAGTCTCAATCTCACTATACCCTAACCCCCAAATCCCGAACCTTAGTTTGGGAACCTTGATAGTTACTAAATCCGCAAGAATCTCGGTTCTACCGAAGTTCATGCTAAACACTTCTCTAAGCCCCAGATCGCAAACCCTAAAAGATGAAATCCCGGATCAGTTTGTCTGGGTTGGCCTTTAGACACCCTGAAAAATATTTATATATAGGGCTCCTTCTAAACCCAAATAAGGAAAATAAAAATGTCCGAAAATCCAACCTAGTTGTGTTTTGAGAGCTAGGTTTGGTCTTCGGCAGCTGCTGCACATCTTTGCCCTCAAAACCCAGGGCCGACAACCCTGAAGCCTTAAATGCCGTAACCCTAAACCGCTGGTTTAGGGTTTAGGCCAACAACCCTCGCCATATTGGGCCTTTCCGCTTTTTGCCAATGCAACACAAACCTTGAAGCCGAAGCGATGACCTCTTTATCCACCCTCGGTCCCAGAACCCATGCGCGGACACCTGAACCCCTGGACCATCGAACAACTGAACCACCCTTGAAGACTCTTCAAGTTTAAACCCTGATGAGACCCATTATACAACCCTGGAAAACCTTCGGATAACACGTACTCATAACATGCCTGCTGAAATCGCAAGCACAATCGTAGCAGTCCCTGGAACTTGGATTGTCAGGGCAGTGAGGCAAGGTGCATCCGAAACCCAGCTCGGTCACCTTCAAACCTGTCAAACTGTGGGGTTCCTTCTGGGAGGCCTATGAGGGCTTTCCTGTTTTTACGGGTTTTGGGCTTACTAACGGCTTTTTCCGTCCGCCCTCAAGAGTCCAGAATACACATTGTAGCTTTCGGGGTGCGGGGTTTAGGGTTTGAGGCCAGAAGGGCTTCAAGAGAGTTTTAAGGGTGGCCTACATACCGATTTTTTGCACTGGCTTCTACAAGACTTTAGAGGAGCTTAGAGGATCCTGCAAGGGTGTTATACGATTCCGTTTCAGTCGCTTCACGAGGCTTTTGTCGAGATTTACAAGACGTTTTGTTAAAGGGGGAGAAGGGTCATACGCTCCAGAAGAGAAAGGTGTGCGATAACCACAGCACGGAAGACTGAAGAAGTATGCGAGGCCCCTACGGCCAAGTACCTCGTTTTTTTAAGTGCAGTAGCCTCGTTTAGGGTTTAGGGTTTAGGGTTTAGGGTTTAGGCTTTAGGGACCCTAAACCCTAAACCCCTAAACCCTAAACCGCCAGAAACTGGGGCCAGAAGCTCCGGGTGTGCTGAGACAACCTGCTCGTTCGCAGCTCCCTGCCTCTTTTTCACATCATCCGAGTGCCCGATTGCAAAGCAAACGGAACCGGAGAGCGGATCCGTTTTGATTCCAATTTGAAGTAGCTTGGCTTCGTGCGCACGTCCTCTACCGAAAGCATTTTTCCACCGCGACTTTGCGGCTGCACAAATACCTCTTGCACTCGGACCACGGAGCCTTCCATGCCAGACCATTCTGTATGAGGATGGATGGCACCTCGTCTAGCTTTTCATCGTAGGCCTCGAGGAGCCTAAGGCATGCTTCACCGAAGCATCAATTTTAGCATCCATCACCGAGGGCTGTGCCGCTATGCCGGGTGACCTCGGCCTGAACCTGAAAGACCTTGCTGCGGCCTTAAAGCCCCTAAACGCTGAACGGCAAACTATAAACCCCAAGCATAACCCTAAACCCTAGACCACAAACCTCGAGCTAAAACCCTAAAACCCTTAAACCCCTAAACCCCTTAAACCCCCAAACCCCTAAACCTTAACCCGGCGCCTGTGCCGCCCAGTGGAATTTCTCCAGGCATGGCTCCCTCGACCAAGGCACGGGATGCTTAGGCCACTCGTCTAGGTTTCTTAGGGTTTAGGGTTGAGGGTCTCGGTTGCATTTGCAAATGGAAAAAATCAGCATTTCAGAGAGGTACTTCGGGAAGTGGAATGTGGGGATAGAGCACAAGAAGAGGGCTCTGAGGTACATTTAAGATGCCAGAAAGAGCAGGTTCTGACTTATATTAGGGGTGGTCACATACTCTTCAAGTTGATCTCCTCAGGGCCTAAAGGGTCCAAGTCCCCAAGACTTGGGTGATTGGGGTTTGGGGTCTGGTGGCGATCATTTAACATTTCAGGGCCGTGCTTTCCGAAGCGACTAGTCTCGGACATGCAGCTTACAACCCTAAACCCTATAAACCTTAAACCGGTGCTGCTTCGCTCTTCTAGTCTTCAGGTTGCTTGTGTGCCGCGGCGGTGTACATACACCACAACCTTCTTAGATTTCTTACGTGTTCTACAGGTTCCTACATTACAAACCCAAAAGTGGGCTTCGGGTTTAGGGTTTAGGGACTTCATAGGAACACAAAAGTCCTTCCTTACGAGAAACCTGCTCGAATTTTGATTTAAGGCCGACGTTTGCAACACCTGAGACATCAGACCTGAGAGTGCTGTTCTTTGTGTGTTTGGGCGGGTCTTGTAGTATTGACGGCTCAGGCTAGAGTTCGAGTTCAGGGCTTAGGATCTAGGAGCGCCAAAGTTCATTGTAGAAACACCATGTCAACCCCCTGAAACACCCATGCGAAATGAACGTAGAAACAAAAGCTGTGCCAGCTATAACTACTGTTGATGATACAAATCCTGCAATACCCATAATAGAGAATATACCATAATTCCCACAGTTTAGGGTCCTTAAGGTAATCCAGGATTTTATATCATCCACCGTATCAGCGAGCAAACAGGAGATCACATTCTCGAAGAAAATGTGTCACTGCCGAGCCTGGCGTCTGTGCCCAAAGGGTCCAAAGTACCTTTATAGTAGAATGTAGGGCTTCTATGTTAGGAACTACTATTATGATTTGGGGAAGTATCCCCCATAAGTACATAGGACCCTTTGCCGAGCCTGGCGTCTGTGGTACCGGAGCGCCCCAGTCCGACGTCCAACAGCCCAAACGGCTGCATTCCCGGAGAGCCCACTTTGCCCCTCTTCAAAACGAAAACGGGGTTGTTTCTGAATTAGAAGCTCAGGGCTGGGGTTTGATTTAGGGTATATATAGTTTGGGGTTTAGGGAAAATGAGCTTGTTTCTGAAATAAAAGCTTAGGGCTGGGGATTGGGATTTAGGCTAGAGGGTCTCGTCTAAAGTCCCTCTGAAGTCCTGCACGGCTTGATGGGAGATAAAGGTCATGTAGGGTTCCCTACTTGTCGGGTATCATGGGGAACTAAAGGTTAACCTGTTTGGTTATACAGGGGTTATATAGGGGCTATCCTACCCAAAAAAGGTTAAAGGTTACCTACTCGGCCACAAGGGTTTTATAAAGACCCGTGCATCGGGAATAGCCATCGGATGTTAGGGGCTGATAGGTTTTCAAAGCCTTAGCCTTAACCCATAAAGGGTCTATCCCAAAGCCCGCAGCCCTAAACCCTAAGCCGCCAGCCCGAAACCCTCAACCCTGACCCTAAACCCAAAACCCTAAGCCCCAAGCCCTCAGCCCTAAGCCCTAAGCCCTAAACAGCGGTTTGGTCTTGCAGATCGTGTCGGGCCTTGGGTTTCGGATTCAGGGGTTTCGGCTTCCGGGTTTCGGATTTACGGATTCAGGCTTTAGGGTTTCGGATTTAGGAATTCAGGGTTTAGTGTTTGGACTTTAGGTTTTGGGGCTTGAGGTTTAGGACGTCAATATGCTGTTCATGTTGCTGCTGCTCCTAATCTAAGGACTTCATAATCCGAAAGAGTTTTGGGTATGTATTATGCCTCTCTTCTTTAATAACCAGGCCCCAAAAAATCAAGCTGCCTAGGATGGACCAAAGATTGAGGCCAGAAAGTTTAAAGTTCTCCCAGCGGCTACCTTGGATGCTATGCTTATTTATCAGTATGAAACCCTAAACCCTAAACCCCCTAAGCCCTAAACCGTGGCAGGCCGGGGCCGAGGACAACATGAAGTATAGGTTAGAAGCTGCCCCCGACCTGGAATAGTGACTCTAAGGATTATATTAGGGCCCTATTATATTCCTATGATACCACTATTACAGGGTGTGGGCCCCTTCTAATCCAAATCCCTAAACCCTAAACCCTAAACTCCTAAACCCTAAAAATCCCTAAACCCTAAACCCTAAACCTAAACCCCTAAACCCTAAACCCTAAATCCTAAACCCCCTAAATCCTAAACCCCCTAAATAAACCCTAACCCCTCCTAAAAACCCCTAAATCCTAACCCCCCCTAAACCCTAAACCCTCTCCTCTAAACCCTAAACCTAAACCCTAATCCTAAACCCTAAATCCTAAACCCCTAAACCTAAACCCTAAATCCTCCTAAACCCTAAACCCTAAATCCTAAACCCTAAATCCTAAAACCCCTAAATCTACCCCTAAACCTAAACCCTAAACCCAAACCCTAAACCCTAAACCCTAAAAACCCCTAAACCCTAAAAACCCTAAACCCCCTAAACCCTAAATCCTAAAATCCTAAACCCCCTAAATCCTAAACCCCTAAACCTAAACCCTAAATCCTAAACCCTAAATCCTAAACCCTAAATCCTAAACCCCTAAATCCTAAACCCCTAAACCCTAAACCCTAAATCCTAAACCCCTAAACCCTAAACCCTAAATCCTAAACCCTAAATCCTAAACCCTAAATCCTAAACCCCTAAACCCTAAACCCTAAACCCCTAAACCCTAAATCCTAAACCCCTAAATCCTAAACCCCTAAATCCTAAACCCGCCCCTTGAGTGCATATTGGTGCTACGTGGGTTTCACGGTTCCCAACTTAGGGGCCGAAGGCTCAGGGGCCGAAGGACTTCCCTAAGGGCCAGAGACTCCAAGATTCCATAATTACGGAACACCTAGGGCTCCTTAAAGGGATCCTTTTGAGGGATCTATAAGGTTTAGGGTTTAGGGGGCTCCAATATCCCATAATTACGGAATATACCTTAAAGTATAGTAGGATCCCTAATATGATTTAAGGAATAATCCTTGGTTAAGGGATCTTGGAGTCTCTGGGAAGGGCCAGCAGATACTTATCTACAATCACCACTATCCTAAAGCCAAGTACCCTGACCAGAACACCTAGACACTAAAGCCCTAGACCCTAAACCCTAAAGCCCTAGACCCTAAACCCTAAAGCCTAAACCCTAAACCCCAAAACCCTAAAGCCTAAAGCCTAAAGCCTAAAGCCCTAAAGCCTAAACCCTAAAGCCTAAAGCCTAAACCCTAAAGCCTGAACCCTAAACCCTAAAGCCTGAACCCTAAAGCCTAAAGCCTGAACCCTAAACCCTAAAGCCCAAACCCTAAACCCTAAACCCTAAAGCCTAAAGCCTGAACCCTAAAGCCTAAAGCCTAAACCCTAAAGCCTAAAGCCTGAACCCTGAACCCTAAAGCCTGAACCCTAAAGCCTAAAGCCTGAACCCTAAACCCAAAACCCTAAAGCCCAAACCCTAAACCCCAAAACCCTAAAGCCTAAAGCCTAAAGCCTAAAGCCTGAACCCTAAACCCTAAAGCCTAAACCCTAAAGCCTGAACCCTAAACCCTAAAGCCTAAACCCTAAACACGAAGGCCTTAACCCAGTCTCGGAACCCTGAACCCAGAGCCGAAGCGCGAACCTCCAAAGCCCCAACTTGAACCCTACTTAAAGGATCATGGGACTTAGTAACTAAGGCTCCTTCTTATAGGGTTCCTTACCGGGATCTATAAGGGATCTATAGGGTTTCTATAAAGAGCTCGATAAGGAGGATCATGGGACTTAGTAACTATAGGGTTCTTTAAAGGGCGCCTTAAAGGGGATCTAGAAGGGTTCTATAAGAGGGGTCTTAGGGTTACTTAAAGAATCGTGGGACTTAGTAACTAAGGCTGAAGGTTATTATTAGGGAAACTATACTTATAACTACTTATAACCCCAATTACGGTACTTATAACCATACTTACTAAGTCCCATGGTCCTCCAAGTAAAGCTTTAAACCCCTGACTCAAAAACCCCTCATCCTGTGCTACCGGTAGCACCTCCACCCTCCTTTCGAACTTAGGGGTTAGAGGGGGTGCTCTCTTTATAGTAAGGGTTTGGGGTCTGGGGGCACGAGGATGCCCCATCAGTAGTGGTTTAGGCTGCAGTCCTGGCACGAAGCTGGCGTAGTTGTCTGGAAAGCTTCGCAAACGCTCCACGACCTGCAGGAATGCGGGATCGAGGATGTGAGATTGGCATTCTAGTCCCAAACCCTACCCTAAACCGTTCCAGATCCTTGATTTGGGGCAAAGGGAAAAACACTTGGCACCCCAATATCTCGACACTGGCGCCTTGTGACAAAATCAACCCCAAAACGTAAAAGGTTACCCACTCAGCTACCAAGGGTTTAGGGTCTGCTCCGGCCCCAGCAAACCGGTCGTGCGTTTTTTTCTGTATGTTTTACCGTTTTTGTTTGTATGTTTTTCCCGCTTGCCTGTTCCTTTAGGGGTACTACAATCCTCAAACCGCGGGCTTTTCAGCACCTCTCTCACAAATCCTGCCACGCTTTGCCCTTCAGCCGCCCCATATAGTCCGTCGCGATGAGCCTTAATATGTCAACCTCGTACTGGTTGACGGCATATTGTGCGATGATGCGATCATGCTTTAAAAAGACGGAAATAAGGAACTATCAATAATCGTATATAGTAATTCTTGCGACCCTACATTGCCCTACATCACCTCACATTCACGAAAACTCTACAAATCCGGCCGTCCTGCGCTCGAACGGCTGCATGATGCTCCTGGCGCAGCGAGCTGCGAGGCTTTCTCTGGAATTCCCCCTAAACCCACGCGTAGTTTCTGGTATATCATAGTAATTACAATATTACAGTACATTATAGTGTTTATCAGGCTTTGGGACTTGATTATATAGGGTTTGAGGGCTTAGGGCTTCAGGGTGTTAGGGCGTAGAGTTTGGGGTTTGAGGGTTTGCTCCCCCTGAACCCCACGCGCTAAATCCGGTGAGGTTTCTGGCTGTTTTGGATGGGGTCTTGCAGGACTGTTTACACGGCTTCACAACCGTCTCACTAAAGCCTGCATTAAGCCAGATATTTCGTGAGCCTTATGGCACTTTAGATTTGAGACATACTTGCGATGCGGGTGGTTGTCTTCTCACACTGCTAGACCCAAGAGTAACCCAGGCATAAAAAGGATGCCCTTTTTGGTTTAAAGAGGCTTATAAGGGAACCTGAACCCTAAAAAAGGGAGTAAGGGCCTACTCTGGGTCCTAGGCTCACTGAGTCTATACCAGACCTCCTAAAGGGTTCAGGGCCTCGGGTGTTGGCTTCGGAACACTAGACCTAAGAGTAACCTAGGAATCAAAAGGGTGCCCTTTTTGGTTTAAAGGGGCTTATAAGGGAACCTGAACCCTTAAAAAAGGGAATAAGGGCCTACTCTGGGTCCTAGGCTCTTTGGGAAAGGGGGTCAGGAACCTTGCATGTGGCGGGCACTGTTCTGCACAAGGGCTCGCTTTCAGCAACACATCTGCGATCCTTGCGACAACGCACCCTCAACCCTGAACCCTGAACCTCCCTAAACCCTCAAACACTAAAGCCTAAACCCCCAACCCCAAACCCTAAACCTTCGAATTCACCGCCCTCAACCCAAGCCCCAAACCCTCCACCCTGAACCCTTGGCCCTGTGAGCCCTTGATGCCAAGGAAAACTCCGACTAGGATACCCAGTAAGCTAAGAATAAAAAGGCCTCTCTTTTTTGGTATTGGGTAACTTTATAAGAAACCTAGGACTACAAAAAGGAATAAGGGTCGTACTACTGGGCATCCTAGCCGACACCTCGCTGCCATAGAGCTGGTCTGACAGCGCGCGGTACTGGCAGTTGCCATCCTCAGCTGCTCCACCGTTTAGGGGTTTAGGGCTTAGGGTTTAAGTGCTTTGTTGCGGGTTCTGCTTGGTTTACAGGGTTTTGTGCGTTCGGTTCTCGGGGGTAGAGCGCAAAATTGTGTATGAGCTAAGGGTCTTGTTGGTTTACAGGGTTTTGCGTTCTTGTTTTTCCGCGCTGTCCAGTGGTAATTATACAGTTTTGTGCGAGTTGGCACGGACATATTCAGTATTTCGGTTGGGGGGTAAAGTTTGGGCTCGCGGTTCAGTGTAGGGCTTGGGGTTTACCGTCTGTTGTTGCTCTCGTGTGTTGTTGCCTGGTAGCGACTCCTATATGGAAAACTGTAGGCTTCAGGTTTGGCTCGCAACGGTTTAGGCCTTATGCTTTAGGGTGTAAGCCGTAGGGTTTACCTACCCATGTTTAGGGACTTGGAGAGTTTGCGGCTGCTAGTTTAGGGATTTGGCTCAGGCCGTGCAGCTTAAAAGCGTGAGGCCTCAAATAAAGCAATGCCACGCAAGTGAAAAACCTCTACCTATAGTCTCCAATGTAGTTCCTTTTTGGGGGTAACTTATAGGATCCTTAGTATATAACTGGTTAAACCCAAAAAAGGAATTACAATGGAGACTATAGCTAGTTTTTTCAAAAAACAAAGCCCCAACCTGGCACACACTCGCAACGCCAGATCTGGTTATGTGGAAAAGAGGCTGGGGACAGGCTTTCAGCGTCTCCGCGCAGCCATGTGCTCCCTAAACAACGGGCACAAAGCCCTAACATAGGGGCCATAATGAATTGAAACCGTGCTGGGTACATGGCAAAGTAATCATCATGGCATACCAATATTCTAGTTCATGGTCGGGATAGGATTCAAAATCTAAACCTTTTATTCCCTATTATTGGGTTTAAGTACCCACAAACATGTAAAATGTTGCCCGGCTATAACAAAGTACTAGTATTAGTCCTTCGGTTGATGATATAAATCCTGCATTACCCATAATAAGGAATATACCATAATTCCCCATACTTTAGGGTCCTTAAGGTAATGCAGGATTTATATCATCAACCGTTCCGACCTCGAAGTTCCCCACAAGGGCATGCGCTGAAACTCCGAGTCGACTTGGAGGTCCAGGGGTAGTTATAAGTAGGGTCCCTTTAAAGGGATCTATAGGGATTCTATGAGGGTATAGGGTTTAGGGTTCAGGGGTAGTTATAAGTAGGGTTATAAGCCCCCTAATATGGGCTATAAGTATAGTTACCCTACTTATAAACCCTAAACCCTGAAGCCTAAACCCTAAAGCCTAAGCCCTTAACCCGAAACCCTAAACCCTAACCCTACTTATAACTACCCATGAACCTCCAAGTAGAGCTTTTAGGAGTTCGCGCATAGGGGTAAAGCCCGAAGCCGTCAACCTTCCCTTCCTCCAAACCCCAAGAAGTCCTAAACCCCAAGCCTTAAGCCCGAAAGGCCCCTTTTTAAACCCTTAGAAACCCTCAACTCCTACGGTTGATGATATAAACCCTGCATTACCTTAAGGACCCCCCAACTACCCTCTAATATACCCCAAATACCCACGATTAAGGGCCCCATTGGGGGATCCTGGTAAAAACCCCTAAACCCTTATAAACCCCCAACTCCTATCATCCCCAAACCCTACTTTACACCCCCAAAACAACCTACCTTTCAAAACCCCGAAACCCTAAGCCCTAAGCTGCAAGATCTGAAGCCGCGTGTCGCCCTCTACCGGCCGTTCCTTCACGCCGTGCCTGGGCCGCAAAATTGATATAGGGGCCTTACTTGAAGGATCATGCGACTTCGTAACTGATGTTATCATCATTACTCGAGTAACTCTACGAAAAACTGCTTATAGCCCCGATTAAAGTGCTTGAAACCATAGTTACTAAGTCCCATGATCCTCGAAGTGATGATTACAAGGAGGTTTCTATGCTCCTGTATGAAGTCTTCGGCCTCCACGGTCGGGACCCTTAACCCACACATCCGCCCGAACCGGATGTGTGGTGTCGGAAATTGGGGCTTTGGAGGGCAGGGCTGTGGACTGCCACTCAGGGTTGGGCTTTCGGTCTAGGGTTTAGGGTTTAGGGTGTAGGGTTTGGGGTTAGGGTTAGGCTTTCGGTCTAGGGTTTAGGGTTTAGGGTTTAGGGTGTAGGGTTTGGGGTTAGGGTTAGGCTTTCGGTCTAGGGTTTACCTGGAGCGCCCAATGTGCTCCATTTCGACATGGACCCCCCAGGAAATTGGTTAAACCAAAAAAAAAACATACGCGGGCACAAGGCCAACAGAAAACCAATTACTTATGATTCATCATCAACATCATGTGATTCCTTGAAACTGTGCTCGGTATCAAGCTGCATGTACGAGAAGGCCCCTTTCAAACCTGGATGCCTCAGCATCTCTCTGCCTGTTTGCATTCCAGCAAGGCATGTGCTTGGCATGGAAGTGCACATGTGTGAATTCAGATAGATGCGACATAAATCAGGCAGCTTTCAAAGAGCTGTGTTTGATAAACATGACCATGCATGCATGTGGCGGCCACATGCCATCGGTCCATTGGTGGATGGACGGTCCGGGGCCCGGCCGAAGGTGTGAGTGAAGGCGGCATGCAGACTTGTCGTGCTCCCGGAGGGTTTTGGCTTGGGCTGACAGATTGATTGAGTAGCCGAAGCTGCCATGGCAGCTAGAGATAAGAATGCCGCTTTGGCCCCAGTGCCTGCCTTCCTCCGAAAGCATGGGGATGAAACCATCTTTGATGTTCGCCGCCTTATCAAGGACTGCCTTGTCGACTGTGTGTGTGTGTGTGCACATGTGTGCTGATCATTGAAGAATCAGACCAAGAGGGCGCATAGGGGTCAAGGGGCGGGGGACATGCATGTGTGTGGGCAGCACTGCAGTAGTGGACTTACGTCTGGCAGGACGTCCGCTCGCATCCTGCGTGTGTGGCCAAGGCAAGAACGGGGTCCATCATCGCCTACCCGGTGAAAGAAGGGATTATCAATGAGAAGACGTTGAAAAGCAACCACGACCTTCTTTCCCTCTATGCCTGGTTCGTCAGGAAATACCCAAAGCTTTACAAGTCCGTTACATTGCACAGGGCTATCTTGAATGATTGTGCAAAGTTCTGGAAGGGCCGTGCAGGCGAGGATGCCTTTGAGTATACGAAGTGGAAGCCTGATGGCAAGGCCATCAAGTCGATGACTTTGTGCCTTCGCCGGCTTCGCTACCGGTCCAAGAAGCAGAGGGATCTTGATATTTGTCTGCTTGCCGAGTCTTGGTTGGAAACAGGTTTGTCTAGTGCAATGATTCGGTGGATGAACTATTGCATGGTTTGTGGTGTGACGCATTACTGCATGTGCAGAGTGACGCACCCAATCATGCATGATGTCATTCCTTCCTTCATTCATTCATTGGCTAGTTTGTTCTAGCAGTTCATGTACCTATGCATGCAGAGGCTACAAAAGCTCAGTCTGTGACACTATATCTTTCGTGTGCCCATGCCTGAGAGACACGTAGATGCGAATCCGTATCTGAGTAATCATGATAGGTAGTGTGTATACATACTGTATATATGTACAAATATAGTAACATACACTTGCACACACACACACACACACACCTTTAAACACGCACACACACACACACATGCTAGTGTATGCATGTCTGCAGGTGTACCATCATGTCTGATCCCAGCTGAGGATGAGATGTTTGGGGAACCAGACCGTGGGGACGATGAGGCTTCAGAGCCCGAAGGTGACGAGGATGACGAGGCCTCCCAAGCTTCGGAGGAGGAGACCGGCGATGTGCAGGGTCCCTTTGATGTGCCGGCTGATGACACAGCTGTCGATGCTAATCCCTTGGACATGGAGGCTGATGCAGCTATTGGCCCCAATCCCTTGGACGTGCAGGCTGATGCAGCTATCGGCCCCAATCCCTTGGACGTGCAGGCGGATGCAGCTGTGGACCCCAATCCATTGGACGTGCAGGCTGATGCAGCTATCGGCCGCAATCCCTTGGACGTGCAGGCTTCAGTGGCTATGGACCCTTTGGAGTGGGCTTCTCAGCGGTCACCTGCTGTGGTGGCAGAGGTTGTCTCGAGTCCCGAGGCGGTTCAGAGCAGGGAGGATTTGGCAAAGGAGCAGCTGCAAGAGCGGTTGCGAGCCCTCAAGAACATGATGGTGCTCAAGCGCGAGGACACGCAGCTGGTGCCGCCGGATGTCCTGGATCAAGCTGCGAACAGGCTGAGGTCTTTGCCATCGTACGAGGCGAGTGATGCATGCAAAGTAGAAGTTTTTCAATTTGTAAGGTTTGCAACATGTGTTTTAAAGAAAGGAAAATTAGTCCTGTGACAGGTACTTTCCGTTGGCTCCCAGAGGTCCCTGGCCCATGGCTTGCATCGTGCTGCTCCACTTGCTTCTGAGTCCGGTGCGAGTGGGTCCTCTGCTGGTGTGTGGCTGGGCCAAACTCAATGTGCAGATGGGTGCCGGGTTGTGAGTCTGTGAAAGCTCTTGTGCTATATCGTACTAGAAGGTTGTATGTGGTTGCATACACGACACTCATATGTAGTGTAGTATACTCCTGAAAACGTACATGTGTTATATCGATACGTGCATGGAATAGAAGGGTGTGCAGCATGCAAGGTTTCATAGGTTCCGTACATATTCGGGCTTACTTGTTGGTTGGAGTGCGGTTTCGACGATTTGAAGTCCCAAAGGTTGCAGCCCTCTCATGACACCAAGCCCGGAGCCATCGTGATCGAGGAGACCATTGAGCGGGGAAGGCTGTTCCGTAGGCCTTCGACCAGTGACATGGAAGGGCTTCGCTGCAACTTGGAAACCAAGTTTGCCGTCGAGGCGGCAACGGGTACCCGTGACGAGTTGCAAGTGATTGCAAGACCGCTGGCAAGTTCAAAGATGGGTTCTATTATGGGGCCGGGCACACGAGCCTCAAATCCGGATTCCATCCCAAAGCCTTGTGGCACACAGCAGGTTTCAACCCTAGAGCCGAGTGAGAAGGATCCCGCACTAGACTTTCGTGTGCCCTCCCAGAAGCCTTCCGCTTCAGAGCCTTGTGTGGTCTCCGAGAAGACTTCCACCCCAGACGCTTGTGTGGCCTCCGACAAGACTTCCACCCCAGATGCTTGTGTGGCCTCCCAGAAGAAGTCTAAGAAGCCACGTAGGGACTCCCAACAGGATGCCGGCCCCTCCCAGACCGCCATGAATGAGGCCAACTCCCTCCCAGAGCCTGTCAAGGTCGCGGAGAAGGATCCCCTCCCAGAGCTTTCGGATGGGAACGCAGCAGGTTGTGCAGCCGATATTCCGGAGGTTCCTCATAGCTTTACTAGGGTTGAGCAGAGGATGTTGCGGAAGCAAAAGGTGGCAGCTCAGCGGAAGCGCAAGCATGGCGAGGATCAGCCCCACGACGAGGCTGAGGGTGAGGATTCAGAGGCACCAGAGCCACGTGGACGTGGCCGTGCTCGCGGTCGGGGAGGCCGCGGTCGCGGTCGTGGTCGCGGCCGCAGTGGAGCCGTCAAGGATGATGAGGAGAAGCCTTTGCAGAGCCTGAGCCGCAGCCGTAGCCCGGCTGTGATGAAGCGGCCAGCTGCGAAGGGGCAGGTGTCTACTATGGTGCCAAAGAAATCGGCGGAGCCCAAGAACAAGGCCAAGGCTGTTAGCGAGGTGCCTAAGAAAGCGGCCCGGCCGAAGACGAAGCCGGGGGCTGCCAGCGAGGCGGCTGATCGCGAGAATGGTGCATCCCTGCAGGATCTATTGAAGCTCGTGTTGGACGGGTTGCCCCTACTCAAGGCCCAGGCTGCTGATATGGTCAAGCTGCGTCCGGACTACAACTCACGAGATGTACTCCCCATCGCGGTGGAGCGCCGAGGCCCTTTGAAGCAGATTGCCGGCTGCACACAGCTATCGCATGTATAAGGTTCTTGCATGCATGTGTACTTAGCACGATATTCCACAAGGCTTTCAGTTGATATGGCTTTGACCTAGGACCTTTGACAATTGCGCCAACTTCAAGCTCGAGCCCTATTGGACTCGGTCCCACTGTGGCATTCGCTACACACCATTGGGAAAGCACGTCCTGGTGGTTACGTATGCTTCTATGGCCGTGAACATCGCCTACTGCAATCATGTGGCAGCCTGACTTGATGGTGTTGTTCGTATGGCTGTTGATGTAGAGTAGTCCGTGCACATCTATAGACTACACAACATCATGCATACGGGTGTCTTTCATGTTCTTTTCATGTGTCATAGAAATACCCATGCAGGTATCATGTGATTTTTTTGGGCACAACTGTTGGCTTTCCGGGTGCTTATCGTGCTGGAAATGGCACCCATTAAGTCTGTTACCCACCCATGTATATTTATATGTACACATACATACATAGGATAGCCCTACAACAACCCTAGAACCCTACAACCCCTGCCATGGGCACAGGTTTCAAGTGAGAAGGCTGTTCCGCGGTTTCGGGGCGGATAGAGTGCATGGGTGTAGAAGTTTCTGAATTTGCAAGTTCTATACACCCTTTACAAGGAAACCAAGCCATAACTTGAAATGGCTCTATATAACATTAACAATATCCACCCCACTATAAACTACTGCAGAGCCCTAGATCCATTTAGTCCTGAAGAGCCATAGCTGTATATGTTACTTCCTATACAGGACCCTACGAACCCATTCTGGGATTTACCAGCCTTTCAGGGTTGTGAGCCAGGATGTCACAGGGATCTTGGGATCCAGCATCCAAAGCTATCTACGATAGCCTGATGTGTGTTTGTGTGGGGTTACCCTATAACCTTAATTAATTTGGACCCACCCCTATTGAATCATAGACTGGAAACAAACCAATGCAAAGTACCTGCAAGCCTATTAATACTTGACAGGAACCGGGTTAGGCCCGCTAAGCCCTAGCTATAACCACATATGCACCCGTCGTCAGAACAAGTGTTGCCGGAAGTTTTTTTCATCCGGGCCCACTCTGATCCCAGGTGAAGGAGCTGCGACGCCGGCTCCTGACAGTCAGTCAGAATGAAGGCTGAAAGCCCTTCATGGGTTTTGGGCAGGGATCACACTTGTTACAGCCCAAGTGACAATTACTAGCCTAGCTATGTTGCTGAAGATACTTCCATGCACATGATGGGCTTGTGCGAGTGCTGGCCTTACTTTGAAAGGCCTCGGGTGGAACACGTCACTTCGTGATGTGCTTGAGCAGTGCTTTGTCGGGGATTCGACCGTTACGAGGTGATCGCATGCGAAAGTGCTGCTTTGAACTTTGTCGAACTGTTTCGGGAATGGTGTTTTGGGGTACAGTCGTTTTACTGGTGTGCCTGTAGTCAACTGCACAGAGTCGTTTCCGGTTCGAAGGGTGAGCTGAGTTGGGAGTTTGATGTGGCTTGAGAATATTATGCTAAATCCTCTATAAACCCTTATATAACCCTATATATATATGCCCCTAAACCTCTGCATAATTTCTATATTCCCGGCCTTGCAAACCCCATAGCTAATATAAGCCTCGACCATCAAACCCGAGCATCCAGAAAGCCCTGACTTTTATGATTCCTTATAGACCGTGGTGGCTGTGAGTGCCACGACCATTAGGATCACAAGGATTGTGTAGCAGAGCAGATCACACAAGCGCCGCGGTCCCAATATCGGTCGGTGCTAGGAGTCCTAGGGACTAGCTGGGGGCCTATACATCTGAAGCTTTATAAGGCCTTCTGTAGGTGAGTTGTTTAGCCAAGTACTTTAAGAACAAAGCTTTGTCGAACGCTATTCTTGCTGTAGCAGTAGTAGTCCTTCTTGTCGTATGACGAGTCCTAGTGGTACTCGAGGTGGTGCTGGAAATGGACACCGCTGCACTGTTCTTAAACTTCTACTTATATGTATTATATATATTATTACTACTACTACTACTACTACTGCTACTACTACCGCTGCTACTACCACTACTACTACTACTACTACTACTACTACTACTACTACTACTACTACTACTACTACCGCTCGTCTTGCTAGTACGACCGCTATAACAACTATGCTCTTCTTCTACTACTACGACGACTACTACTACTGCTGCTGCTACTGCTACTAGTACTAGTACTGGTACAAATACTACTCCTGCTGCTGCTGCTGTGCTGCTGGTGCTGGCTTCTGCTGCTGCTGTTCTGCTAGTCATAGCTTCTCCTCTCGATCTACTAGAGGTCCTATTTGTGCCGGGACAACCCTACAAACCCACAAAGCCTTCTAAGACTCCGCGCCCCATCGGCCTCCCAAACGTAAGCCGCAATGATGGTTTTCCGTGGCCCACCTGAGGTCAGAATGCCGCTCAGCACCAAGGGGTTACGCAAGGCTTACTCGAAGCTCAGAGGACTGCTGCTTCGGGCGCCTTCGGGCATTCTGGAATCGACTATGCTTGATGTCTTCAAGTTTGTAGATCTGACCCTGTGCGAGTATAGTGTCGAATCCTGATTCGTCCTAATTGGGGTACCGGAACTTATCGGAGTTGCATTCACAATTATGAGAGTCGGTTCTTTCGCCCACACAGGCACTTCCGGCCAAAGATGCATGCATGGGGCACAACTGTGAGAACGGTATCTATAGACCCGATGCTAGTGTAATGTAGCCCTTCCTTAAGCCCCCGCCCCTATATGAAATGAGAATGGCTACCTACACCTGCAGGATGCTAGACCAATTCTATAGCCCCCCTAGGCTTGCTTATAAGCACACGGCTATCCCGACTCCTGTGCAGGTTCTGAATGTATCTGCATAGTAAGAAACCCGACTGTGGCTGTTGAGTTTGTGTGCTTTCGGCTTCGAGATAGGAATAACCAGGTTGCTGCATTTGCTGGAGGAATACCAGTATAGTCGTGCAGAAGTAGTTGAATGCAAAGTGTAATGCAGTGCTACCGTGACTCACAATCGATCGATCTACTATCAACATAAAACCGCGCTGCCACTAAGCTGACGGTCTGAATTGTCAGCTGCCATGGAGCCTGCTCCGGTCCACCCGGCTTGGGAGCCGCAATCCTTGGTTCGGTGTCTTTACGCTGGTCGTGTGCCAAAGGTGTCTTTGCCCAAACGTGTAAGGCCCCACAACTATAGATGTAGATGCAGGTTTACAAATACAGTCGCACAGTAGAGCGACAATTGTGATGTGTGTCTACATGCATATAACAGGAGCACTAAGTACATCCGCATATGTTATATATATATATATATGTATATCTATAGGTATACATATATATATATATATAACATATGCGGATGTACTTAGTGCTCCTGTTGTCCCACGGGAATATGTGTTTCGAAACCCTTTCTTTCGATTCTGTATAACCAAAGAGACGGCATTTATGATTGTTTCAACACATAAAACTTCTCCTTACAGTGCACATGTAAAACCATGTGAGCCACTGTGCTCCCAGGTGGTTGTGCTTTGCCTGATGCTTCTCCTCGCCAACGAGAAGATGGACTGGACACGTGCCTTCTGGCTGGAGAACCCATGGAGTACTGTACATGTGGAGACGGTTCGTTTTGAGATCATCCCCCCCCGCACCAACACAGCATCATGAGCTACTGTCGGCCCATGAGCAACAGACATGCATGAACTAGCATGGTGTGCTGTAGTTTGGCGAGTTGTGTAAAGTAAAACTTCCATCAGGTTTGGAATTTCGCCGAGTTCTTCGCTGGGGATGCAAACCTTTCCAATGCCCTGCGGAACATGAATCTGCCTGGGGCTTCCTTCGATCAGAAGTACCCAAGCTCCGGGATGGACTTCCGCACGGCAAGTGGGTTCTCGCATCTCAGCTTCTATCTGTACGGTTTCCCTCTCGACTGTTTTTTCACCCTACCTTTCCTGCTGTCTAACCCATTTGCATCCATTCTTTCTCAGGCTGGCTTTGTCGGCCATCCTTCGCCTTAAACCAGCAAGCCTAGTCTTCCTGGCCCCAGTGTGCAGCACCATGGGGACGTTGGTTGCGAATCATACTGGTCGGAGTTTCGTGTTACCAATTGGCGACACAAGACGAGAGGATGTAGCTGAGTCGAACCTCATGGCCATAAGGCCAGGAATCTGCATGAGTGCAATTATAAACCATCCGCCCGGTGAAATCATTGTCTTGTGCTGGGCCCTGCAGGACTACGCTTTTGTGCTGGGTCCTCTCGGCTCTTGGACATCGGTTCGTACTTGAGCAGCCGGCTGGGGGAATGTTTAGGCATCTCCCATTCTGGAGATATTTCTGCAAATATATTGCAATGGTTTTCAGGCAGGCGGTGTGGATGAGACAGTACGGTGCCAAATCTCTCAAGAGGACTTTCTTGTGGAGCAACAGCCCTGAAGTCAAACTCCTGGATCGTGGACCGATCACCCGAGCTGCTTAGTCTCTCTTGCAGTAAGAGCTTCGATTATGTCTTTCCGGTAAGTAGGAATCTCTACAACCCCCTTTCCTAATAGTATATATACATATACTTATATACCCTATACAACCCTATAAACCTCATGTTGTCACAGAGGGATGGGGTTTATACATACATAGGTCAATGTTGCGATTGGGCTGCCTTATAAGTCTATACAAATACAGGGTTGTTTCTGGTTTCGTGGGCTTAGAAGTTTGTGCTGTATTCTTCCGTGGGTTTCTGGAGTAGATGCTAACGACATAAAAAATTAAGGCATTGCGGGCAAGTGCCGAGCCTCTTTGCAAGAGATACTGGGATGCAAGACTGGGCAAGGAACGCTTCACCGGCATCAAGAAACGCCTCAAATCATCCCAGACCGCCTTAGGGGGAGAGGGGGAGGGATAGATTTTTTTTATGGTTTATGTAGTTCTTTATGGGGGCACCGGACCCGAAATCATAGGGATCCTTAGGGGTGCAGGGGGGAGGGGTGTAGGGGACTATATTTCCTTAAATACGCCTTATTAGTTCTTATTATGGGCCTCAAGGCCCCCTACCCCCCTAGACCCCTAAGGATCCCTATGACGAAAAGACACTCCCGCACAGGACCTACACACCTGAATTCGGCCAGACAGTGGCTTTGGTGATGCCGGAGATGTCGCTAGCGCCGCAGCGGCAGCCGAAGGCTACCTTGTATAAGACCCATTAAAAGATTACATCTCCCCAAGAGCCATAGCCTTATAACTGTTAGGGTTTGTAATCAGGCTTCTAGCTTCTGTTTGGGTACTAGTAGATCTAGTTTAAGCAGGAGTTGCTTCACACACGGACATGTGTATGTACATGTAACTACATATATGTTGCATACTTACATTTATGTGCATATAGTGCATGTGTATCATATAGAGGCGGGTGCTTAGGCAAAACCACTTAAGTTTCCCTACCCACCACCAACTGTATCAACAGCAGGTTCTTATTGAGACACATTGGCAAACACCCGCACACACACATATACATACATACATACATACATGCATGCATACATACATACACACATACACAGAAACATACATACATAGTAAACATGCATACATACATTCTGTATCTTGCTTTGGGATTTTACTTCGAGTGCGATTCCTCGAGGAATCGCACTCGAAGTAAAATCCCAAAGCAAGATACAGATCTGAGTTACCAACTCTTGAAGTCTCATTTATAAACAGGACGCAGAGAATAAGTACATACATCTGTACATATGACAATATGAATATGCATACATATAGATGTATACATATACATACATACATATATATATATATGCATGCAGGCACACATACGTCTACCTGCCTTTCTATGTATATCTATCTGTATATATACATATAAATACCTATACATGTGTAGCCTCCGACAAATGTATGTTTGCAGACTCACAGACATACGCACACCCAGGCATGCATACATACGTACATGTGAACTTTTGCAAGATAACTATGTATGTCAGGTGTTGTGATCCTTCTCCTAAAACTTAAAATGGTGAGAGGCTCTTCCTCCTGATGCTTCAATGGAACTGCTTCTCGGGGCCTTGAAGTACTATGAAGATCACGCATCCAAGTACTGGATGGAGGATGCAGCGATGGATGAGGTCGTGGTATACTTACTCCGAAGCAAAAGCACGAATCTACCTCAGGAGCTCAAGCGTGCATTAGGCATCGCATGAGCCAGTGCTGTGGTTGGAGCCATAGCCGTGCTGTGGTTTTAGCCATAGCCGTAGTTCTTGCTGCAGGAGGCCCTAATTCGTCTGCTGAGCTTGATGTTGCAGGGGTGTGGCTGCAGAAAAGGCTAGATCCAGGCTAGGAGGAATTCCTGCGGGCTTTGTGCCTCGTTCGTAGTACTTCTCTTGAAGGTTAGCTTTTCTTCACGAACCCCAGAAAGTTGCAACTACCTTACGGCCCCGTGAAGGCTTTGAATGCATGCTCGCACGAACACCCGGGGTAGATTTCTGCCCAGACGTCTAGGAAGACATAGTGGGAGGGTCGGGGGACTTATAGTAATTAGCCTACATCGGGTGCACAGCAATAACGTGCCCTGAGACAGCTGTACTCGAGTATCGTGTGTTATCCGAACCGGGCTGGCCCCAACAGCCATACAACTTTATAGGTATCATATGCCCAGTAGACCCCAGCCAACTCGATGTGTGTATACAACAGTAGCTACTCTAATCGGCCAAAACGTCCAGAGGTTTGATCACTACATGTCATATATATATATATATATATATTGTGTGGTTCTGAGCAACACCAAAACCAGACCTTGAGAACCTTGAAGCCCTGGCACAAACCACCCGAGAGCCAAGCAACAAGACACCCAAACACCGGAATCTCCAAGCTCAAGCTTCCATAACCCAAAAAAACCCAATCCCAATAAGCAAATAGCAACACAAGGAACCTGAAAAACACAAAAAATGCCCCTCCCGAACCTGAAGGACCTGAAAAAACCAAAAACAGTGCTCCGAGCTCAAAAACCTAGGCAACGGAACCCCAACAGAAAACCAAAAACCGCCACCAGAAAACCAAAAAGAGCCAACAGAACGCGCAAGAACGCAACAGAAAATCTACGCCCCAGCAGCGGGCCTAAGGAAACTGGTTTTACCAATTTTTGCAATCCACCCTCTTGGTTTACCCAGAATACGACCTAAGCCGAATTGCTTCTGTAGTCTAATATGTCTAGCTGATCATAAACACCATACCTGCTAAGGGATCCCTTTTTCAATAGTCATACAGGACAAACCAACTGACCCCAATCGCTGCAGGAGATCCATTGCCTACGAAGACATCACCTACCAGCTCGGGTGCTACCGCCCTCCCCGTGTGTTCTTCCTGCACTGAAGGGACTGAGGTTTTCCCTATGGGATATATGCTCATATATACATATACCTACATGAGTCAACGAAGTATCTTATATGGCTAATGAGGGTACTGGGGTATCTATGATGGTTGTAAAAGTTGTCCTGTAAGTAGATCATCGAACACGTACAACCATACCCATTGACTTATAGCCCTGTGACAGCCTTAAGGTTGCTTAGTCGAGGGGTGTTTCAGAGGATTCTGGAATCATTCCTTTAGATGCGACAAGTATAGGAGTGTCGGTGGTACGGGTTCGGGACTTTATATAGTATCACTTGCTTGGCTCGGGACAACCAAAGGAACACCAGCTGTTTCACTAGTCATACCTACCCAGACTCAGTAGGAGCCCCTTACATACCCTGGTTTAAGACCTCCTGGACTTTTTACAGGATTTAGTGTAGCTCTAGCCTGCTTTGGGATGTTGACCAGCTTTATAGGACTGAGGTGGGGAGTTTAGTGGGAACTACAGTAATTTAAAACCCTGGAAGACCTAAACCTCGAGAGTCCTACGGTTGATGATATATATAAATCCTGCATGAATCATAATAAGGAATATACAATACTTCCCATAGTTTATGGGTCCTTAAGGTAATGCAGGATTTATAAATCATCAACCGTAGAACTCGCCCGAGAAGTCACACCGGAAAGCCCTAAGCTACCGAATCGTATCTAGGAAGCCCTAGAAGCCAGATCTACCGATTACCATAAACCCGAACCCGAGCAAGGAGCCCTTGTAGAAACTGCCCTTTATAAACCCATAAATCCAGATAATTCTGACCGGCTCCGATAAAGCCACCGCAGCGCCACCCTGGCAAGCGCAGAGCATGATTTTGCTCTGTGTTTGAATCGGGTTCGGTAGTGGATATTATAGTGAGTTGCTGTTCAATTCCCTGTGATGGTACCTTCTATGTGATGCCACTTATCAAGGGTCCAGGATTTGCTATACAGGGCTTTATAATTAGTGTTGTAAAGAAAGCTTATTTGTACCAGGGGTACGAATAAAGTGTTCTAAGGGCTCATTTGTATAAATCCGGCAGCTCATGTCGTGCAACGAGGGGTGTTTGGAGACATTAAACCCACAAATCCTACTTTGCTAAGGTCTATATAATTCAGACAAGATGAGGCAGAGGTCAGTTTAGTCATCCCCCAAAGAACTCCCCGAATGTCCGAAATGGAACCTGAAATCATGACCCTGCCCATGTCCCAATAAGTTACTAGGCTTTTCTCAAAGGTAGTGCAAGCGCAAAACCCGAAAGTGTGGCACCGCTTCGAATTATTACTGGCAAGTAATACGTACACTTCTGCAGTCAGGCCAGATCAAACCCATCATTAGAACCCGCGATGTAATTAATTACATTGGAGAACCCCCATGGGACTGATGTTCTATTTACATTCGGTCTTGGGGGTTCTATAGGGCTCTATGGCTCTATGGGTCTTGCACACGTGCGGTTTTAAGTGCAGATTCTAGGGTCGTGGGGATGAAAACCCCAGCCCTATATCAAGTCCTATATAACCCTAAACGAGAGGCTTGTGGAATGCACTTTAGGATGTTGGGGTGCGAGTATAGGAAGAACTGCTTCTACTTGTTTCGGGAATGGGTCGGGGCCCCAATAGATCCTGTCATTGTCCAGTCGTCCGTCACGACATACCGTCAGTGCGGCACCCGATATTGCGGCGCCAGACGCTGCAGAGTCGTGACCCTCTGTGCAGTTTCCTGCTGCAGACGCTGCAGAATCAGCACCCTGCTGCAGATGCTGCTGAGCCGTCATAGAGTTCGTGTGGCTCGCTGCCGCAGATCCAATGTCAACCCTGCATCGTTCGTGCAGTCGTGGAGTGGATCGCATGTCCGGTCGGACACTGTCGTGGTCGTATCCACTCACCCCGTGAACGCACCAGTGTCTCAGGGGCTCTGTCCATTCATTGAGTCTTCTCCGGATGTAGCAAACCGATGCCCCAAACCCTATAGCCCTAATGGAGGGTGTACTCCGAGAACATCTCATATATCGTTATTTACAGGGTTTTGAGTACCCGGCAAGAACAGGTGGATCATGGAACCAATTAAAGACCCGTTGCTCCTAGGCCCATACAACCCTTCGAACCTTATAAATGATGTAAGCAGGGCTACTCTGTGGGTGTGTCCCAGAACCCATCATCGGGCGGTATGTGGATGTACTCAACCAGCTTCTGTTATGGAGTGGCCTCATAGCTGCATGTGTTGTGTTTATCTATAAGGCCAGCTATATAAGGTTTCTAGACCCTTGAAGTGCTAAAGTAGCCCCCGCTAGTCAAGTCCTATGCGGAGAAGCAACCAGCTGCCCGATCGATCCCTTATACACATGACGTGTCTATATATCCTTTCCCTGTATGTATGATATGTGCATATATATACACACGTTCATAACAAATATGTATATATGTACATGATCCCACTTAAGACTTGTAAAAGCGATAACCCATTATGGTTTCTCGAAACCAAATCCCGGCCTTTCTAAGATTTTATTGTTATGACTTGGACCTCATCCCGCTGCTTTGCTCGAAGCAGCAGCAAAGGACCTGCATGAGATTTGTTTCTGTACACTGACATACCCATATGTGTGTAAAAGTACGAATAGGTATGTTAGTCATATGAAGAGGGGTTCTCAGGTTCTACAGGAGGTTGTTTCAACTTAGGCTGCTTTTTTTCGCTGTGGTACGGTGTCGCATCGAATGTCCTGCGAGTCTCTGTACCGGGGGATGAACTACCTCGAGAAGCAGAATCCCATGGCCACACCCACAAAGGTCAAGGCAGTGTGCTGGGGATTCAGACACAATGTGTGTGTGTGTGTGTTGTGTTCCGCTTCAAAACTTTGTTTGATTCCAACAGGACGAGACATGTGAAAGCAATGACCCCGATCGGTTCTTGGGTCTATCGCCCGAGACGGCTGAGCTGTGGAAGACTTTGGGTGACACGCCCGATTCCAAAGCTCTCAAGGAAGAGTACCTCCGCACGAAGGGGCAGCTGCATCGTGGTTTTACGGCTGATCCAATAAACTTGTGCTCCGGTATGATCGGCATGTCCATTGTGGTGCTTGTGCTAAAAGCAGTTAAGGATTTTCGAGTGGGAGCTGCGGTGGAAGCACTACATCCGAGACGACACAGGTTCTCCCCGGTGCGAACATGCAGTACGCAAAAGCTGTGGAGGAGGAATCCAGGAAGCGCCCACCCCAGGATGATGCTCTTGATGTCGGGCTTAGCAAGAGGATGAAACAAGAACAGGCTGCCTTGGAGAAGTACATGAACGAGCAGATGAGCAAGCTACGAGGGCAAATGCAACAGGAGCTAGTGCAGCATCAGCAGGCCCTTGACGAAGCCAGGAAGCAGCATGAGGCGGCACTGCAGGCAGAGCAGGAGAGGCAGGAGCAGCTTATGATGCAGCGCCAGGCCGAGCACGAGGCAACCTTACAGGAGGAGCGGGAGCAGCACGAGCACAACCTTTGCTTGCTCATCGAGCAAGCCTCTTCTGCCCAAGCAGAGGCCGTACGATCTATGCAGACAGCACCCAAGCCTGCAAAGGCTGACACTGCTCCCAAGCCGGATGCAAACCGCGCAGATGCTCATGATGCTAAAGCTAAGCTGCGGGCAAAGATGGAAGCCCACACACCCGGGCCCCAGTCAGCCCAGCCTGCTTTGCAGGCCCCAAACCCGTCCCAGGCCATTGCTGTTGCAACAACCCCGCAAGCTGCCCCAGCAGCCCAGCTTGCTTTGGCCGTTCCGGTTGCCAAACAGCTGCCACCCCCTGCCCAGACCCAGCTCGCTGTGCAGCCCGCAGGCCCTCCGCAAGGGATTGGTTCTGGACCTTTCAACTCCTCCACCCATCCAAACGCTTGGGGGGCTTTGTACCGAATCACGCGGGCACCAGACTGCCTGGCAGAGATCAAACAAGCGTGGGATGCAGGAGTCCTGTGTTGTGAAGGTGTGTGTGTGTGTGTAGGGGGGGAGGGAGGGGAGTTAATTTTCGGGTCCATGATATGTACGTGCACACACACACACACATGTATACATACACACATGTACTCACATACAGACATACATACATACATACTATACATACACACATACACAGAAACATACATACATAGTACACATGCATACATACATTCTGTATCTTGCTTTGGGATTTTACTTCGTTGCGATTCCTCGAGGCATCGCACTCGAAGTAAAATCCCAAAGCAAGATACAGATCTGAGTTACCAACTCTTGAAGTCTCATTTATAAACAAGACGCAGAGAATAAGTACATACATCTGTACATATGACAATATGAATTTATCGTCCGTTCTTAATAGACCGTATATTAATCCTAGATATTATCGCTAACCCTATTAGGTATACATCGTATAAATTAAGCAAACCAGCCGGTCGATCCGAATTGCAAGCGCGGTTTGTTGCAAGCCAATAGTACACCAAAGCCATATTGTACCGGAAATCAATAAGCCTCGACTTTAGGCAGAACCATATGCTGAAGAAAGCCCTCCTTGTCCGAAGCTCGTGCCAGCACCCACAAGCCTATCTACAACCTCGCTTCGAACCCCGACGAAGCTTTGCAAACCCATGAACTGTAAAGCCGAAACTTGTACCAATACTACATCAAACCATGGGAGATACTGGGGCATGGAGCTAAATGCGATAGCCCTCTATGCAAGGAGACTTCCAACGGCAGAACCTGCTCCGGGACTTCATTGGTCGATGCTATGTCCAAGGGGGGGATCCCACTACTCACAAGGCTGCCCGGGTGGAGTAGAATAGGCTCAGGATTTAAGGAAGTTCAGGGTTTCGGTTACTGATAGCAGTCGTGAATCTATAGATATTCTAAGGTTAGGGGTTTTGCGGGTTTACCCCGACTGTAACCCGACCGACACGAAGTATAAACCCTAAACCCATATATGCCTTCTTGCATTCCATACAAAGCCCTTCTGAAACCTTGAAACGAACCCTCTATAGTTGCTGCTCTGAAGTCTATTAACCCTGTCTAAAAACCTGTGTACCTGCACATGCAGCAGCGACAGCAACAGGGCCGATTGAGGCCGCCTGCAAGGATTGGTGTTAAAGGTTCTTGGGCCACCCTATAATGAATCTATATAGCCATTAATCCAGGGTCCGTGGAATGTACAGGCAGCCGAGGGAGCCCCGCATAAGACTATCAAAGGTGCTATTTGTGTTCGTGGTGTTTATGTAGGGTCCTTACTGGACTTGTTCAGGGTGCCTTGCTATCCCTATCAGAACAGGCCAAGCTGAACTGCCTCATCACCTTCCGCACCAAGACCGTGAAGTGGCGAAAGAACCTCCAAGGCTACTCTTGGAAAACCGAAGCCGAGATGCGGAAGCCGCCTCTCGAGTGGGAGGAGTGTCTGGGATACAACAGTGCTCGAGCTAACCATTAATAGTAACCACGACAAGAGCAGAACATAAGGTCGAGGATTCAGGGTGCCATCAAGCACTGTGAGAAGAAGAAGCTCACTAAGTGCCATGGTGAGACGTGTTGTGACACGACCGTCCTTGTAGCAGCTTGTGAATATATGTGTGTGTGCTGCATTAGATCGAGTTGCATGTCATCCTAGGAAAGACTTGTATGACCCCAACATCCGCAAGTACCTTGTTTTGGTGCGGGATGATGTTGAATCCGCAGAAGAGAAGCTGCAAGAGCTGCAGCAAGAGATGGCGCAAATGGGCCTCTTGTCCAGTGACTTCGAGCTCGGAGACATCATGGAGGAATTGGATGGGGAGACCACCACAGACAACTCCAAGCCACAGCCAGGTGGCAAGAAGCGCTTGGCCGAGTACCCCACGGTGGAGGGCGAGGAATCTATTCAGGAATACCTTGGACAATACCGACGTGCAGTCCTTACCCGCAAAGCTCTGCTGAAGGGTGCTCGTGAGCGGCTCGAGAAGGAGGGATCAAAGGGCCACGAGCTCCTTGCCTCGACAGTTTGCACTGTAGTGTGTGGACCTAATCTGAGCAAAATGCTTCCCTGTGTACTGAATTGCGGCTGCAGGGAAGACCTCAAAGTCTTGTCCACGAGTGGTGGTGCCTCGCACTCTAATGGTAAGCATGTCCCCTTAAGATGTATAAGATAGCACCCATGGAACCAAGACAAGCTCGGGTGCCTCTTGAACGAGCTGGCCAAGATCGAAGCTGGTGCCGAGGGTGGGGTGCTTCTAGCCTACATTGTGAGCGTAGCATGCCTGTGTTCCCCTACTACCCTGTATCCCGTTTGTGCCTATAAACCAACCTAAACCCGAAAGCCGTCCAGCTGGCCTCGGCCAGCACGCTGCGGCGGCCGCCGCATTCAGATGTCCAATGGCTTGTAGGGACAATTTATAGGTTTGCTACTTTAGTTGTATTAGGGATGTTCGGTTTCCTTGTTCGATTATAAAGAATGGGTACCTTATATACTATCATTGCCCTACAACCCCACAGTTGTCACTCTAAGCTAGACTTGTGAGGATGCCCGTCGTAGCTTCCAAGGTCGTATATCCTCCTGAAAGATGTGTAACCTGAAATTATAAAGTAATGTACGCTCTATATAAACAAAGTAGTGCTTCCTGTTAAGCTTTGCCATGTTTCTTCGGCTTCCCATCTCGATCAGGACAGTGTTAGCGCTACTTTCTTGGACCCCAGATAGCAAGTAATATATAAACATATATGTAACAAGGAACTTAAACGTCCCCATCACTCCGCAGGCAGCAATCCCTTGGTTACTGCCCCCGCTCGAACGGTTGCATAATACCTACTGTAGTTGTATCTATTATACATCAGAAGTACATATGTATACATACATACATACATACATGTGTAAATGTGTGTGTGTGTGTGTGTGCCTCACATATAATATATATATATATGTATATATATATATATACATGTATATATATATATATGTGAGGCACACGCACACACATTTACACATGTATGTATGTATGTAATAGGTACATGTAGTCTGGGGTTTTGAAGGCCAGAGGGCTTCATAAAGGTTATATGTATGGGGGTTATCCGATATAGGATTGTATGTTTGGGCCTGGACAAGCTGTCGAACAGATAGTTGTATTTCTTACTAAGGAAGCAGAGTTTTGCACCTCTGGTGGAGAAGATCCGCTCGGAGTTTTTCGGCTACAATAAATGCAAATCTGTCTGCATGTTTTCTGTTCGTTGTGCAGCAGCAGCCCTCCCCAAACCCAGATGCACCAGGTGTATTATGTTCACCAGCTACCATGCACAGATCAAGCAGCCTGGTCGGGCAACTGATGTTACAACATTCGGCTTGGGTTGTGCTGCTATGTGTTTCTACATATTTGTTTGGTGCATTTTTTTGATTTTGGTGTGCAAGCACAAGGACTCACTTTGCCAAGACGGCCGCGAAGACCAAGGCCGCTCCAAAAAAAACGCCGGCTCCTCCGGATTCGGAGGGAGCCAAGTGAGTTTCGCTGGGCCCAGGAAAGCACTCATTCTGTTTTGGGCGAAGACAGCTGGGAATGTGTGCATAGACATGTGGCTGCTTCCGTTTTGAGCTGGCCCCCCGGGCACTGGCTTCCTGATCTCATGGAAAACAAAACTTTAGATGGGTTTCTTCCCGTGGGGCTCAGCTGGGATCTGCTACCAAGCTGACTGTGAGCTTGGCTAGAGGAGTGTGTTACAGCAGCTTTGGCCACTGATGCCTCCATCGGTTTGGTATGTTGTTTTCTGCAGAGGCATAATCCTGTATCTAGTGCCACTCAAGTGCTTGTGTTTCTGAAATGGAGATGCAGTGTTCATGGCCCTGCTTTTGTCCCGCTCGGCATGCCTTGCTGTAGACGACCAAAAGATACCTCGGCATGTGCCTTTGTCATTGTGTCTACCATGTGATTTTTGCACCCCCTCCCCCCACGCAGGTCACGTCAAAGAATGTGATTCTCAACATGTGGAGAATGTGCTGACTGCTTATGTTGAGCCTTGTTTGCAAAGTCCGTCCATTCTTGTGAATGCCTGACACATTTTTTCAGAGCCAAGGAAGCTTCCGGGAAAAGAGCGGCCAAACTGGCAAAGTCACAGTCGGAATTAGCTGCCTGGGATACGCATCGGAGAGACAAGGAACAGCTACAAGACTTGGCTCGTGCAACCAATAGGAGTCGCAAGGGCATGAGGGATATGACGAGAAAGCTGCAACAGCATGGCTTGATGCTGTCTGTGCCTCTTAAATGGATCCCAAACGATACTCGTTGTAACCATTGAAAAGCATGTTTTTTTTATAGAGAGTTCTGTGTTCTAGTGGTTTCAGGTAACTGTAAATTAAATGTGTAGAACCACAACCCACCCACCACGGCCATCAAGGTACACAAGCTACGCCGAAGGGGACGTCTTCGCAGAGAGGTCTTGAAACCGCATCCAATGCTGCAGGCCGTTGATTTTGCGAAAGTGATCCTGTCTGGCCAATGGGCACCGAAGCTTCTAGCCGGAAGCCATTTGACTGAGAGGGATGCTTGGAGCAAGGCTTTTCTTGATTTCTGGCACAAGTATGAAAGTGTCAATGAGGCACACCCAGTTTTCAACGATCATGCTGGAGAACTTAGTGTTTGCATCCCCGTGCTTTTGCATGGGGATGAAGGTGTGGGACACCGACGACGACCTGTGTTGCAGCTATCTTGGGGACCGTTGCTGTCAATCGGCAGTGGCTCTTGGGACCGGCTCTTCCTCATGACAACGTGCCCCTGCAAGCTTTATTCTCACTTTAACAAAGGGAATGAGGCGGGGAACAAAATCCTGGACAAGCTGTTTGATGAGATGGCACGATCCCTTCGCCGGGCATACTGGACGGGTGTGACAGTGGGGAGTGTAACCTTCTACCTAGTGCCGCTTGGTCTGTCTGGGGATCACATTTTCCAAACAAAGGCATACAGGTGTATCAGGCACCACACTTGCAATGAGATTTGCCCGCACTGTTTGGCCAACTGCAGCGATGCAC